>JAHZSR010000064.1:0-212640 GCA_025782845.1 Boletus coccyginus | reverse complement strand
TGCCATCCAAGGCCTTGCTCGCTCCACCTATCGTCCCGCCTCCGACTCTACCCCCCACACCAAAGTCCGAGAGCCCGACCAGTTTGACGGGATGGAACCCTGCAAACTCCGGGTTTTCATGGTGCAGTGTGAGTTAAACTTCCAGGACTGCCCCAAAGCCTTCAGCACAGACCGCGCCAAAGTAACATTCGCGCAGTCCTACCTGAAAGGTATGGCACTGGAGTGGTTCGAACCGGACCTTCTCCAGATGGAAGATCCCGACCAACGTCCCCTCTGGATGGATGACTACAAAGAGTTCATCCTTGAACTCCAGGCTAATTTCGGTCCGCACGACCCCATCGAAGATGCGGAGCACCAACTCGACCATCTGTCCATGAAGGATGGTCAACATATTAACAAGTATGTGGTCAAGTTTAACAGGATAGCTTTGCAAGTCCGAGGATACGGAGAAGGTGCCCTCCGGCACCACTTCTATAACGGTCTGCCGGACCATATCAAGGACGAAATCTCTCACGTTGGGAAACCCCCAACGCTCTCCGAACTCCGCCACCTCGCTCAGTTGATTGACGTGCGCTACTGGGAGTGCAAGTCTGAAATCAATCGCCAAGCGAAGACATCCAGCCAGCCCTCCGCATCCAAGCTCTCCGATAAATCATCTGCTCCCGCCTCTTCCTCAGCGCCCTCCTCTGCTCGACCCTCCAGGACCTCCAAGGACACCAAGGAGTATAAGGGCAAAGGAGCCTCCACGTTCGCTTCTTTAAAGCCGGACTTGTCATCAAAACTAGGAAAAGACGGCAAGCTCACCGCTGAAGAGCGAAAGAGACGTTTCGACCTCAAGTTGTGTATGTTCTGCGGCTCCGCAGGGCATATGGCCAAGGAATGCCCCAAGTCTACTTCTAAGGCATCCAAGGCCCGCGCTGCGACAACAACTCTGGAAACCAAACTGGAGGTCTCCACCTCGGAGACAAAAAAATAGAGTGCAACCTCTGTGACTCCGCACGGTCTGGAGGTTGCGTTGAACCCACCCATGCACTCAAGGAGATCCGTCTCAACGCGTCCACTCTTTCTGACCCGAAATCACTTATGCCCTCCGTTTCTTTAGTATCCTACGATATTCCTCCATTCCCTGCGCTTGTAGACTCCGGATCCTCCGACTGCTTTATCGATACATCTTTTGTTAATAAGAACAATCTTTCCACCTACTCCGTTTCCCCACTCCAACTCCGACTTTTCGACAGTACTACGAATTCCACCATAACTCAAGCTATCGACCTCTCCATCCGTTTCAAAACTGGTGATATCACTCTGATGACATTATATGTCACCCTGCTGGATGGTTCTTGTTTCCTTGTTTTAGGACACAACTGGCTCACCTGCTACAATCCGTTGATTGACTGGGTCTCAAGCAGTATATCGTTCTGTTCACCTGAACAGGACATGCCAGCACCCCCGAGCTCATCTCCACAGCCTCCGGTCTTACCACCTTCGGCTGACTCCACACCCCCCGATCCACCGTGTTTCTCCGACTGCAAGGCTCCACCTATAGCGATCATCAGTGCACCTGCATTCGCGCTCACTTGTCGCCTCCAGGGCTCCATACAGTTTAGCCTGCACCTCCACATGAAAGAGAGTGACCTCCGTGCCACTTCCATCGCCCCTGACCCTGCCGATCTGTCCGGTGTCCCTCTGGACTATCACAATTTCGCAGATGTTTTCAGCAAGAGCAAGGCTTCCCAGCTTGCTCCGCACCACGAATACGATCTAAAGATTGACCTGGAAGAAGGTACTTCTCCCCCCTTAGGCACTACATACTCTCTCTCCCCCTCCGAGCTTGAGTCCCTCTGGACATTCCTCAATGAGCACCTAGCAATGGGGTTCATCTGTCCCTCCTCCTCCGCTCACACTGCTCCAGTCCTCTTCGTCCGCAAAAAGGATGGTTCACTCTGCCTTTGCGTCAACTTCCGAGGACTCAACAAGATCACGAAGAAAGACCGCTACCCCTTACCCCGTATCTCCGACCTTTTAGACGCCCTGAGCTGTGCCAGGGTCTACACCAAGATCGACCTCCGGCATGCCTACCATTTGGTTTGCATCGCCGATGGCAATGAATGGAAGATGTCCTTCCAGACACGCTACAGCTCTTACGAATGGCTCGTCATGCTGTTCGGTCTAACCAACGCTCCTGCAGCGTTCCAGCGGTTCGTCAACACCATCTTCGCTGATCTTTTAGATGTTTGCGTCATAGTTTATTTGGATGATATATTAATCTTCTCCGCGGACATGGCTTCCCACAAAGAGCATGTCTGGGAGGTCCTCTGAAGACTCTGCAAGCACAGACTTTATGCGAAAGCATCAAAATGCGAATTCCACACCGACTCCACCGAGTACCTCAGTTACCAACTGTCACCCTCCGGACTTACCATGTCTCCGAAGAAGGTTCAGACTATTCAGGATTGGCCCAAGCCTCGTAAAGTCAAGGATATCCAGTCCTTCCTGGGTTTTGCGAACTTTTACCGTCGTTTCATCGATAACTACTCCGACATTGTCACTCCTTTAACCCGTCTCACCCATAAAGGTACTCTGTGGAACTTTTCAGATTCCTGTCGCTCCACTTTCCGGAAGCTCAAGGAAGCCTTCACCTCCGCTCTGATGTTGACGCACTGGATGCCAGATGCCCCGATGATTGTAGAAACAGACGCCTCCGATTATGCCATCGCTGGCATTTTCTCTATCAAGTGCCCTGACGAAGAAATTCGTCCGGTTGCCTTCTACTCTCGGACGTTGTCTACTCCAGAGCTCAATTACGACACTCACGACAAGGAGCTGCTCGCCATTCACGAGTCCTTCCGGACTTGGCAACACTACCTTGAAGGCTCCGCAACTCTGGTTGATATGGTCACCGACCACAAGAATTTGGAGTACTTTGCTACCATGAAACTCCTGACTCGGCGGCAAGCCCGCTGGTTGGAGTTCCTCTCCCAATTCAATATGGTCGTCCACTTTCGCCCCGGATGCCTTGGCGCGAAGCCTGATGCCCTCACTAGATGCTGGGACGTCTATCCCAAAGAGGGGGATAAGGACTACGCTTGCATCAACCCTCACAATTTCTGCCCCATATTCACTCAGGAGCAACTCGCTGCGTCCCTACAAGCCACTTATCTCGCAGCTCCAGTACTCCGGGCCAGTGTACTCTTCGACGAAGAAACGCTCCACAGTGATATCCTCTCCGCTCTCCCCTCCGACCCTCTGGCCTCCATCCACATGTCCACCTCCGAACCCTCCGACTCCTGATGGTCTATCGACACCGACGGTTTCCTCCGCCTAGACGATAGAATCTACGTACCAGACTCCAATGACCTCCGTCTCCGAGTCCTCCGGTACAAACATGATCATCCCCTCTCCGGACATTTTGGCCAGAACTGGACCTTGGAACTAATTCGACACGAATACACTTGGCCAGGTATCAGAACATTCATAAAGGACTACGTCTCGTCCTGCACAACTTGTGCCTGCGCAAAGGTTCCTAGGCACAAACCATACGGGCTGCTCAAGCAGCTCCCTATCCCAGAGAAGCCATGGAATTCCATCTCCATGGACTTCATCGAACAACTCCCCACGTCCTCTGGATTTACTGCCATCCTAGTAGTCGTAGATCGTCTATCCAAACAGTGCATTTTCATCCCAACGCACGATACGATTACATCTCCGGAGCTCGCCAAACTCTTCCTACTCCATGTCTTTTCCAAGCATGGAGTTCCCTCCCACATTACCTCCGATCGAGGTTCGGAGTTCATCTCTCATTTCTTCCGCTCACTTGGGAAGGCCCTAGACATTCGTCTCCATTTTACCTCTGGATATCACCCCGAAGGAGACGGTCAGACAGAATGAATGAACTAGACTCTGGAGCAATACCTCTGAGTGTACTGTAACTACCAGCAAGACAACTGGTCCGAACTCCTGCCCCTCGCGGAGTTCACATACAACAATGCTCCGAGTGCTACTACCGGGGTTTCGCCGTTCTTCGTCAATAAGGGCTATCACCCCAACATCACCGTTCACCCTGAGCATGACCTTACTTCCGAGAGAGCTCGCGAATACTCCGTCAACCTCGATTCCCTCCACGCATTCCTCCGTGAGGAGATGGCTGCTGCATAAAAGCGATACCAAGGACCTGCGGATGCCAAGCGAACTCCGGCACTGGACTTCAAAGTCGGTGACCAGGTATTCGTCAAAGCAAAGTACTTCCGCTCAACATGGCCCTCTAAGAAACTCTCTGAGAAGAACTTAGGGCCATACACAATCATCGCTCGGGCAGGTTCCCACTCCTTCATGCTCCGCCTTCCGGACTCTATGAAGTCCATTCACCCCGTTTTTCATGTCTTCCAACTGGAGCCCTCCGTACCCAACACAATTCCCAATCGGGTACAACCCCCACCCCCTCCGGTAGAAGTTGATGGAGAACCAGAGTACGAGATCTCCGAGGTACTCGACTCCAAGATAGATCGATGAAGGAAGAATTGCAAGTTGTTGTACCTCGTACGTTGGTCTGGATACGAAGGCATGGATGACGAGACCTCCTGGCTGTTAGCCACGGAGCTTGATCACGCATCCGAACTCGTCCACAACTATCATCTCCGTTACCTGGACAAGCCTGGACCTCACTCCGATGCTTGACTCGCGAACTTGGTACATTTTCTTGACTATTTACAGAGGCGGCCTATTCTATTCTACATCGACTCATCTAAGTCGCTTTCTCCTGCCTCCGCCCTCTCTTCCTCCAAACTCCCCACGTCCTCCGCCAACTCTGCTGCCACCTCGGCCTCCACCCCGTCCTCCTCGTACGTGGACACCTCGAACTCCGAGTCCGAGGCCCACCTGTGTGCCTCCACCTCCTTGGCTGCAACGAGCTCCTCCAGGAGCTCGTTCTGCCTGTCCAGCCACGTGAGCAGCCACTGCATCCAGTATCTGAACTCCGCAGGTACTTGGATTCGAGCAGCTGCCGCCGCCCCCGAACTCCCCTCTCCCTTGTCCAACTCCGACCCCTTCGTCTCTGACCTCGCCTTCTTCGCCTTCCCTCTCAGCGACTCACCCTCCACGTGCCTTTTCCTCTTGACTCCGCCCTCCGTCTTCTCTGCTCTGCCTCGCTCGCACTTCGCTTTGGCCTCGATGCAGCCCACGCACGAGGTGGACTTACCAGGCCCGAGTTCACACTCGAGCCCCCGGTCCGTGCACCGCTTGCACTCCGGCAAGGGCTGCCGGACTTTGCCTTTGCCCTTGGCGGAGCTCTGCTCCGCTCGGACCTTTTCAGCCTAGTCCTCGTTAGTGCATGACCCATTGACGAGCAACAGACTTACTCGCTTCTTGGCCACCTCCTCGGCCTCCTTGCTGCGTGCCTCCTCGGCCTCCTTGTGGCGCGCCTCCTCGGCCTCCTTGCGGCGCGCCTCCTCGGCCTCCTTGCGGCGCGCCTCCTCGGCCTCCTTGCGGCGCGCCTCCTCGGCCTCCTTGCGGCGCGCCTCCTCGGCCTCCTTGCGGCGCGCCTCCTCGGCCTCCTTGCGGTGCGCCTCCTCGGCCTCCTTGCAGCGCGCCTCCTCGGCCTCCTTGCGGCGCGCCTCCTCGACCTCCTTGCGGCGCGCCTCCTCGACCTCCTTGCGGCGCGCCTCCTCGGCCTCCTTGCAGCGCACCTCCTCAGCCTCCTTGTGGCGCACTTCCTCCGCCGCTTTGCGCGCTTCCTCCGCTGCTTTGCGCGCTTCCTCCGCTGCTTTGCGCGCTTCCTCCGCTGCTTTGCGCGCTTCCTCCGCTGCTTTGCGCGCTTCCTCCGCCGCTTTGCGCGCTTCCTCCGCCGCTTTGCGTGCTTCCTCCGCTTGGCGTGCCTCCTCCGCCTTCCGTGCCTCCTCTGCCTCGCGTGCCTCCTTCTCCGCCCTTCTCCTTCGTCGCCGCTCGATGAACTTCGCCTCGCAGATGTCGTTGTCGTTGTCCACGCACTCCCGCAGGCGTTCGTCGGACCATTGGGTAACATCGTAGAGTTCGGACATGGTGGTTGGTGGGTGATAAGGTTAGGCCAGTGCACCACAGACTTTATATGGGGCCGAAGAGCAATCAACAAACTTTCAGACTCCGACTTCTTAACTCCACATTGTCCCTCGCTAACGGCCTTCAGGAGTTCAGGCCTAGAAGGGGGATATTGTCATATCCCATATTTCGCCCAAGTTCAACCCCGGCCCTCCGGGCCTATCATCAACAACTCTGCTGCGTTCTCACGCAGGACTTGCCTCCGGACTTCAGACTTGTACTTAGTATTCTCTTTTCATCTCTGTTCCTTGTTCTCTCCTATTTAGTATTAGCTCCGTTGTTTACTTACCTCCAAACCTGTGTTTCGCTTAGAGCACAGCTCCGGGATGCTTACTCCCGACTCCCGTTCTCTTACCAATCCCTTATGATCCCGTTTACTAATCATTCTCAAACTCCGTATATAAACCTCAGACTTCACTCATGTATTCCTTAGTTCGAATATTAACTAGAATAACTCTCCTGACTTCCGCTTGAGTCTCAACGACTCTCCTCTGACACCTCCGCTCGACTTGACGTCTCTGCGTCTTAAGTCCTAACTTTATCCTCCGTAAAACCGGGACCGAACTCTTGTAAGGGCGCACCACATACGGTAAAGCCAAGTCCCATCTCCTAATCATCTCCGGCATTCCGGAGTTGATACTGGAGTTCCAGTTCTAACAGTCAACGAGATTAGTAATGCAATGCTTATTTGCATACAGTGCCTAGATTGCAACTGGTTGCAATGGTCCTTGGCGAGCGCAGTGCAGGACTATTATGGTACTATTACGAGACTATTGCAATCAGTATTACAAGAGTGAGATAAGATTAAAATAGTATTGAGATAAGTGTCAGGGATATAATCATAAAAAGCATCGCAATGCAGCTATCTACCATTGGAACACAACATATGACTAATACCTATATTAGGAACCACTCTATTGCCAATTTAATCACATTTTAATTGTATTGCAGTGATGGGATTCGAACTTGCGACTTCGTTAGTGATCTGTTCAACACATTAGCTAATGAGACTTACCTTGAGCATAGTTAACCATTAGGCTACGAGGCCTACACTACAGTAGAATAACACTTCCTTATAGCCAGTATTAGTTATTAGACTTAAGGAAATTTCGAACTTCAAACAAAGCATACAGTTGTCATAATTGATAGACTCCAAGTAACATTATGGCTAATACTGTGACCAACTGCATCCCATGCATGTCTCTGAAATTCTATCTATCTACTTGCCATTTCGGCGAGTTGTGGCCCGACCCTTGCCCCTCCTACCCCGACCATGGCCTATACTTAGTGGTTGCTGGAATTCCAAACTGGCTGAGTCAGGAACTGGTAGAGGTGGATCATCAGCAGTGGCAGCGGCATCGAAATCAGCAGGTCCCACAGCAGTGGCTGCAGCAGGACCTATGATTGCAGTCTGGGACTCAGGGTCTTCATCAGGCTCACTGAGCGACTCTGAAAAGTCTGAAGGCAAGTCCATAGCGGCCATTGCAGCATCAATCTCTGCTGCAAGATCCTCTTGATTCATCACAGAGGATCTTGCTGCCACTTTATCAGATGCGCCTCTGAATACCTGATTGTTGACTTTCTTGACCACCTTGCAGACATTCTTGCTGTCCCAGTGTGTAACGAGCAGGTGCTTATACTCACGGAATAGGTTGTGATAGAGAATTTGAGATGTTGCACCAACACCGTGCTTGGGGAACTCAGCATCTGGCGAGACAATGAATATAGCCTAGCATATTGTGTATTAGTTAGTGGAGATGTACTCAAAACATGCTTCACGTATGATAACTGCTGCCCATGCAAGGCATCCAGGAGTGCAAGCATTCACGTTCCAACATGACCCATTTGACTTGGCCCCAGGCCAACGAGTGGCAGTGTGCGTGAGGGCAGTTTGGCCCCACAGAATGATGTGAAGGATCTGATCCAAAGGATAGGCCATAAGTCGAAGAGATATATGAGAACTTGAGATAATAGTGACATACCAAGGCAAGCATTTGCCAATTGGAAAATGGTGTACGCATATCAACCTGCCTGTTTGCAAAGAGAAGTGGGGGGAAAGTCGTATACTTGAGATTTTGCTGTTCGACTCCAAGCAATTCGTGGATTTCAGGAAACTCAAGATGGCGGGTGGCTCCCTCTGAGCTAAAGTGGCTGGAGGGAAGTTGAAAGATATCACCTGCAGCTCCACGGAGTTTGTGGAGCTCGTTTGACTGGCCGAATTCAAGACCTTGTTCAAACTGAGACAGAATTAAATCAGTTGGTAGGTAAATTTTTACTAGTACTTACCACCTGCGAAAAGTGATTTGAACTTCAGAGGCTTTGCAAATGATCTGGTAGCATCGAGTCCAGCTCGGCAGTGATCGCGGCCTCCTCAGCTCGTGTGGATGCATAGCGGGCAGGGCCAACAATATCCAGCGACGCAGGTGAAGAGATGCATACTCCCATTAACGGACGAGAGAGAATGTCACCAGAGGGGGGAAACATCTCAAACAGAACTCCAAACTTCTTCGCCAGGGCTTGGATCTCACCATCAAAGGCACTCAATGTATCAGGAACGGCGCCTTTGGCTGATTTGCGTGGCTTGTTAGCTAGAAGAATGCGATTTTGCTCTTCCAAGGATCGACATTGTTCATAGCATCTAGTTGGAGCTGCGTTTACCTCAACGTCTGGTTGGGGCGAACTATTAAAGCTATTACATATAGTATTCAATGACTGATACTTTACCTCTTCCAGATCTCTCTCCATGATGCAAGGCCTTGCATGTCCAAGTGCGAACAGGTCATTGTCGTTGACTTGACCAGCAATGCCGGAAGTAAGTGCATCGGGGTTGGACATGTTTGGAAGAGGGAGGAATGTCGACTGACGGAGAGTAAGAGTTATCTGAGGGCAGATTGAGTAGGGATGAGTGCGAAACACAGCTCATTTGAATGAAACCTCACCGCTGAGCTTTTGAACTCTTTTGAAGTGAGTAGTCACAAGAGCCCGTGACGCAGCACATCCCAAATGGCGTTGGATAGACCCTTGACCAAATCTGGAAATGCCAAAGCCAGCTTGCGTCTGTACCTCGAAAAACACGCACCATCCTCATTGGGATCAGGGATTTGTATAGACAGCAATCGGAATCATTGTCGGTGCATCATGTTCATCTAAAGGATTCAGAATTTGGGGTTCGGACCTAGAGTAACGAGAATAACATGTAATAAGCCGCAACGAGCTCACCGTGATAGTGTAAAATACTACTTATCCTCTCGTCATGGTAGTTCTCTCTGTTTTCGGTTAATGCTGCTGACCATCGGCACACACTGTAACAGCAATCTATAACGTTTAATTACCTTGAGAGTCCAGGATGTTGCCCAGTCGCTGACGACACAACGAGGGGTGGTGTTTGGTCCATGAGGGTCTGAGTCGTTACTTTGTCACATTACAGTAATAAGAATCAGGGGAGATGTTTCGCGATCAGTCCAAGCCAATGTTGAGTGGTTTACCACTTCCCGAAGACGTCAAGTACAATAAAATTTGAATGTGGCCAAAAATGTGCTGCATGCAGGGGCTAATGCCACACACACAGCGCGTCTCGTGTCCAGTGATGATGGGCTTCGATTACTAGAGGTAATAGACCACCCAGGATGAGAATTTCTCAAATGACATTGATAGAATTCAAGAGACTTACGTGGAATCACTGCTGTCGTGAGCGTGATGAGAGTTTCAGACAAGTCCAGGGGAGGGAGGGCTATGAGGGAAGGGATGGAGATTGAGCACATCCTGGCAGGAGGTAACTGGTGGACTAACTTTGATTACGAAGAAACAGATATGAATGCCCTACACAGTACCACATAAATGGTTCCAGGCATAACACAGCTAATACCCTCCTTGCGAACTAGGGACAGCTTGTTGATGTTGCAGCGGCGGTGAGGTCATCTTCATCGTTGGTGTGAGTGGCTGATGCAGTGAAGACTGATGTGGAGGGAGAGATGTCGGATTTGAATGGGGTGATGGTCTGGCATTTTGCAGGCAAGGGGAAAGAGAGTGAGCGACATACTGTCCTCCAGAATCATGTGGCCAACAGACGACCCCATTGCCCCTGGCTGACTAACACTTCGAGTGTCATTGGCCGATGGTGTGCGCGCTGGTAGTACACTTGCAGCCGTGTGAGTGAGACTGGGGCTGCCTGCACCTGGTGCAGTATTCATGTCTTGTTGCTGACTATCCAGTGACGGAGTTTGCTGCAATGGTAGTGCTACTCCATTCCACTGTCACCCAGATGCAAGCTTCAGATTCAGGTTAGTACTGCGCCCATTTGCATGTTGTAATGAGTGTCATTCGAATCGGCACTAGATGTCCAACATACAGAGTTTGAACAGGATGACCTGGTGTGCCATGCATCGCCGGGTTGACATCGGGGATCGTGTAGCCGTTGATGGGGAATGTGGTATCCATTGAGCAGGATTGGAAGAGGCAGCTGCACCTCCACTTTCTGACGCACCAGTGAGACAGGTGGCAGGGTGGCTTGTTGGGACTCCGTAGCTGAGGGAGGAATCAGGTCAAGGGAGTGTTGATTGGTTCTGTTGGTTATTGCGCCTTTCATGACATTTCCATTTGATGTGAACAGGAGTTTCACCAAATCTGTATCTGATTCAGAAGGAGGGGGTGCAGGAGATGGAGAGCCGCCAGCTGTACCATTCGCTGGTTCAGTGGGAAAAGTGGTGACATGCGGTGGAGGGCTCTGAGATAGCGGAATTGCCGGAATCATGTTCATTATCTGAGGTGGTCCAGGAGGGCACAAGGCAGCAGTGTGGGAGATACGAGGAGTGGCGGGCTGAGGCTGCAGTACCTTCATGTGCGTCTGCATCACGATAGGGACCCCATTAGGGACCGTGGAGAGTGGCACCAAAGTCATTTGCCATGATGTGGCAAGTTGCGAAATGCCGTTTGTGAACACACGTGGAGTCTGCGCATCCCTGCGGATGAATGGTTGTTGGGTTCCAGTCCTAAAGTGGAGGACTGACTGATGTGGAGGGAAATGGATGTCGGGTTTGGAAGGGAATTGTCGGGGATACTACGGAAATGGTGAACGGCGTGTACGGATGTGGTGAATGTAAAGGAGATGAAGAGAGGGGAAGGAGAGGTCGCTGGGCCGTTTCGCATACAACGGCCAGGTAATAAGCCTCTGCATTACTGTCCGTTATAGTCTGAATCAGTGCCTTTTCCCGTGCAATTACAATGGAGATGGGCTCACCTTCATGCCCTCGAACATGTTCAAACAACAATAATCATTGCATTGTAAGGGATCCATGTCCTGCGTCCCGATGCATCTTCTGGATCCGAAGAAACATGTCAGTATCAATGGTATCAATGACGAGGCAGTCGCCTGGTTGAGTGCGGTTCTCAACGAGTACAGCACCGTGGACGATGGATTCAACAGAAAAAAACTCAGATGACACACGTGGTCGTGTACGCACTCGAAACAAGTTGAGGTGCTTGTCTTTACGAGTGCGTACCCCTACTGGGGCGTCATAAGGCTGTATCAAAACAAGGGTGGCATTGCCCGTTGTAACTTGACACCCAAAGATCAAGATCAGCTGCCCAAAGATGTGCCCATTTTGCGTCTTGATAATGACACTGTCATATCGAGGAACTCCATGAAATATTGGACTACACCGCAAGTAGTCTGTGTGCTGGCACCAGTCAACTGTGGATTCATAGTTCACTTTGATGTAGCGGTACTCCACTAGCTACGTTTATTTGAATTCAGTATAGATGCGGGGCAATTTAGATTAGTGTGACTGACCTTGTCCCTAGTATTCAAAGTGATCTTCTTTCCATCAAGAAGGATCCTACCGATAACGGAGAAGTTGAGGAAATTATTGAGCTTGATTCGAAAACGGTCGAATGCAGGATCGGTGCCATGCTCAAGCTCAACATGTTCGAATGTTTGTGGCTTCTGGCATGATCCAACTCTCACATGGAATTGTTCCTCCAGTTCGTCGTCACCATCCTCATCTATGTCCTGCACTGCAGTCACCTTCATATATTCATTACAGTCTTCAATCTTATACCGTATCCATTGAGATGCAAGCTGAGCGTGATCGATACGAAGAATCTGATGTCGAAATAAGTGTATCGGCACCAGGGTTTAGATTAAGAGATGTGAAGATACGAACCTGCGTGGCGACGTCCTTGAAGTTCGTCCGCCTTTGGTAGCTCTCCTTGAGAGGACCATGCATCTTCTCGTTCGGTTTGGTGTTGAAAACACGTGTGGCGCCTTTCGCCAGAATGTCATCAAAGACATGGATGCGCATGTGGTTCTTTGGGAAGTCCCAGTTCTTTAATGATATATCCTTGGTCTTTTCGATGTAGTTCTAAGCAGAGTTCAGAAAATCAGCATATTTTATCGCTGTACAACCATAACAAGAACAGACAAACATTCATTAATACCGATAGTGTCGACAATGCTTCACGTCCTGCAGCAATCATCTCCGTGGTTTGGACTTCGAGTGAGATGTACATGTCAAACTCAAGATAGGCATGGATACAGCGGAGGAGAAGATAACCAGTCTTGTTTGATTCATTTGTAAGGACACCATGACTGGCAAAAATGACAAGCTATAAGTTATAAGCAGTCAGTCAGCACTCGAAAAGTAAATACCTCAATACCTTTGAAATATCTTCGTGCTTTGATCCATCATTGAATTTCAAGTCAAGGACTTGATCAAAGTGATTCAGTCCATGCCAAGGTGGCATGGCCGCAAAGCTATACACAAATTCGGTCACCTTGGACGAACTTCGTAGTTAGATATACCTTACCCCTGTTCAACCTCGACAGCGGCAGCACGGCCCATATCACTCACGATGATCTTGAACTCAACCCACAAGTGATCACCAAACATCCCTTCATTGTTGGCATGGAGCTTGTTGAAACAAAATGCCCGAAAGATGTCCATATATGCCAGAATATTGAACGAGTTCTGTAGATAATTAAAACCTCACTTCAACAGAAAGAACAAGTAGAAATGATGCACATCTACATCTCGTAGCCCTTGATTCATCAAAATGGCCTCTTTCTCATCAGCGCGTTGTTGTCCCCATGCAGTCTGGAGTGTCTGTATGACGTTGTTGCTCGTCCGTCACTCATACTGTCCTGTCGATGTCGGTGCCAGTTTTGATAGCTGCTCGTGGGGAACGAGACAAACGGGACATGGAAACTTGGACTTGACACCACGTATGTATGTCATCTACTTGGTGTCCGTTGTCAGGCTCATCGTCTATGGAAGGATGAGTAAGAATCAATGCAATCGAAGAAAATATACCTTGATTATAATATCCATTGTCTGCACCAACAGTAAATTCTTCGACTGTCGACATACCATCGACATCATCGAGGTTTGGGTTAGCCCACAAGTTATGTATGCCAACCTGTAAAAACGAGTATAAAAAATGATGTCTCTGTATTACATAGAACGTACCTGGCTGTTGCAAAGGTGCAGCCTGAACTGCACTTACAATTCTTGGACCAGCGGCCGCTGGTCCAGGCACTGCAGATTCTGGAACAAGCCCACGGCGTCTCGAGTCTCCTGTTCATACATCACCTGTAACTCAAGGGAGAGAGCAACTAACAGATTGAATACCTTGCTTGAGACCCTCGAGTAGCAGGGCGTCTTCTTGGTTCCTGCGAGCCTGCCTCGCACATGCTTTTTGATGATGCCCAATCCCTGCCGCCTTGAATTCCTTGTTGCACGTATCGCACATTACCATTTTCGACCGATCTACAGGCATAGTTAGTTAGTTAAAATATACAGAAATTCTACAAGGGAAAAGAGTGAGGGGGTAGATGGGACGGATCAACGACGCCTTTCAGATTCAGAGGTAGTGTGAACGCTGATTCCAATGTAGCTGCAAGATGCCGGCAGTCGCAACAGCATTGCGATCTGATTGTAACTCCGCTTCTTATCGCAATTAGTAATGCAATGCGATGATAATCATGGCTGATTGCAATAAGCGAATGATTTTTCCGACACAGACAGATGGGGCACGCTGACTTGGCAGTGGAAGGGTCGCTGTTGGTTCGCCTGCAGCGATGCTTTGGAGAGGACGGTGTGCAGGCAGTCAGCAGGAGGGACTGCGGGGACTGGCAAAATCGAGAACAGGGGGAAGATATGGAGCGTGAGTTGCACCATCTGTCCATGAGTGGATCAGAGCAGTAGGTGTTGGAATGACGCAAACGGCGTGAGCAGGAGGGTGAGTACTGGGACTCAATGAAGGCCTCGACCTGCAGGCAGTGGCAGGGAGGGGGGGAAGGGTGGGAAGGGTGGCCATGTGGAAAAATGGAGCGCATGCAGGTGGCAATGCCAGCGATGGGGCAAAGGGTAGCCATGGCACCAGGCAGGATGGGGTGGGGGGAGGAAGGCAGTAGGGAGCAGGTGGGGGGAAAAGAGGGGGGGAAGAAAGGGTGAGCGGGAGTGTACTGGTAGGGCGGGAAGTAGAACTAACCTTGTGGGAAATCTTTGCTTGAGAGTTGGTATTTACCTCAAAAGCGATGCTATTGAGCAACACGTTGATGATGGCGATATTGAAAGTGGTGCCTGAGTTGAATTTCAGGTCATTGTGCCATTGGCAGTGGATGTGGGAGGCATAATGCAGGGCAATCAGATCACTGTTCTCGTTGGTGTGGATGGGGTGGTTCTTGAGATTCCAAAAGAATTCAGCCAGTGCGTCAATGTGCTTGTTCAGCCACAAGGCTTGTTTGATGTGGTGAAGGAAGGAATTCTTGGCCTGCAGGAACTCAGCAAATGACAGGTCATGGTCCGCACATGCAAGGCACAAGGCCTTGACTGATGCTACTGGGCGAAGGGTTAGAACATCATTGCTACTAGTGAGGCCGAAGGTGTCATTGGCCTGGGAGCGGTGGTTCTTGGCAGCCACAGAGCAGCCCTCAGGCGAGAAGTACCATAACTCTATGAAGTCAAAAGGCAGTTATCTTCTGCATCATGTATTGCAATGGGCAGGGCACAATGACACTGGGCAGCAGGCAGTTCTCAGTTGAAGTCACTGATTTTGAGCTTCTTCTTCTCAGCTTCCCTGCACTCTCTTTCAGATTCTTCCTCAGCATGTTGGCAGTTCTTGTTCCTCACAGTCCCTTTGCTCCTGCTGAAGGTGCTGGGCTTCATGTTGCCTGTCTTCTTGCTGAAGGTTCCATGCTTCGACTGTGGGTGTTGTGGTCATTGTCCCAGGCGGCATTTAGACGCTCAACAGCCTGTGCAACTTCCTCACCGAAGGTGTCCATAATGGCTTCCCGGATGGTGCGGTAGGGGTTGGCCGCGAAATCAGGGCGAATCTCAGTGTTCAGGTCTGCCATGTTATGAGGAAGCTGGGGAAAAGAGCGTGATGAGTTGGGCAAAGAGAAAAGCGAAAAAACGACCGGGCGAGCGAGCGGGCGAGAGCAGTGAGGCGGAGGGAGACACGGGAGAGAGAAAGAAAAAGAGTGAGCCGCTTACGACGCTTGTCCGAAGACTTAGCGTTGCGGCTGCGCTCGTGCCTCACTGCGCCACAACTCGGCAAACCATGTACGTCTGTGGGATGCAAACACATGCAAAGAAATCTGGACATGGACTCGGACACGCGGTTGGCACGGCAGGGTTCAACGGAATCGATTTCTCACCCAACTCGACCCAGCTCGTCTCTGCATCGAACGACGGCATTGCCATTGTTCTGGACGTTGCAACTGGCAAAGAAATACAAATACTCCGCCACGAAGGCCGGGTGGTCGCAGCCAAATACTCACCGCACGGCGATCGAATCGCGACAGCCACTTACGGATCCATTCGAGTCTGGGACAGCAACAATGGCCGCTTACTCGTGGACATCCCAGAAGGAGTATCCCCAAGGTACAATACCGGTCTACTCTGGTTCCACAACCACCTTTTCGTCATATCCGACAGTGAAATAAAAAAATTCGATGCATCCACCGGGTCAGCACTCTCGGAATGGCCAGTTCCCGATGGCGACTGGAAGTCATGCATGGCCCTACCAAAACATGGGGAATTCATTACATATTCTACTGCGAGAACTGTCACGTTTTGGGACACGTTGACATACGACCAGCTGGATCTCATCCAACTCATTGAGAACAGTTCTTCGGTCACACACTCTCCAGACGGCCAGTTTCTCGCAACTGGTGCAGAGTTCGGGCCCAGGAAAATCACCATCCAGAGTCTATCGCACATCATTGTGGGTATCGTGTCCCTTTTGATTGTATCGTATCTAAACACGTTTCTTGCGTCATAGGAATCCTCTCGACTACACCGCGCCTTCTTGGGATCTGACCTCCAGATCGACGACGCCGTGCTCGATTCATGGAAACACGATCAGCTCGCAAGCGCAGAAGCGTTATTAACAGCAGCCATCGACGGATCTCGGAATCCAAGCCATCATGTATTCGCTAGTCGAGCACTAGTACGCGCTCGTTTGTACAAGTGCGATACAGCGCTCATCGATGCCGAGACGGTGTGTTGGCTCGCTCTCACTTGCGTTGATGCTGATCTCAACTTACACCAAGTGCATCAAAATTCAGCCGTCCATCATTAGCTACATTGCAAAGAGCATATCACTCGTCAGAAACGGGGAGAGGGACAAGGCATATCGGGCCTGCGACCGTGCATTTGAGCGCTTCCGTTCATCTCACTCTACTTTTCTCCGTCTGATCAAGGTATGTATTTCTTGAACATGGTTTCCCCTCAACTGCTCACCTCCCATAGGCTATCGTCATGTTTATGGCCGGAGAGCACCGCGAGGCGATAGCGCAAGTAGACCTGCTCATGATTATGGTCCCCTTGAACCCATTATGCTATGTAGTTCAGGCACGTGCACAAGGCGCTACCACGCGGTGGAAATCTCTACTGACACTTTTACAAGGCATATATGTGTCTTCTCTTTGGAAATTCTCAGCTGGAGAGCGGCGATTGCAAGGGTGCAATACAGTCGTTCGAGCGTACTCGACCCCAAATGAGATACCGCACGGGTTGGCCACTTTTGGTGGTTTCATTGGTAAGCTTGAAAGATGTATTGCAGCGTATCGATTTCGACCACCCTGTGACAGATATCTGGTTGGAAATTTGATAATCTCGACATCACAATTCGACAGCGTCTGTGTGAAGCCATGTCTAGAGCAGGCCGCACCAAGGATGCGGCTGAGTGTTTCCACCAAATGACGAGTGAATTAGGAGGGGAGGCAAACCTATGTGGTGAGCATCTCGAGTGGGCTCTAGGTGAATGGCCATGCATCACGTGGTGTCATCACCCATGTAACAATTCCTGTCAGACTTCCGTCAGCGTCTCTTACAGAAATCGGAATGTCTCGGAGATTCAGCAGTGGATGCCCAGCGACATGACGAGGCCATCTCCCACTATACGTCCATTTTGTCGCTCAATCCCCCCTCCCCACAAGAGGTTCTCATCAAGCGAGGCAAAGCATTTGTTGCATGTGGATCGTGGAAACAGGCTGTAGACGATGCGAACCAGGTACTTACATCGTTTTCCACTCCCAGAGGTTGATCTTATTGATACTTCAGTATCAGGTGATCGCGCTCGATCCGACGTCTCCACTGGGCTACGAGATCAAGCGCACAATTTTACTTAATGCGAGAGAGTACGACAGTGCGGCTGACGCGCTCGAGGAGATGCTCTCGAAGATAGCGCAATCACTTGATCCCGATGTTCAGCGTGAGTTATATCCTCATTACCATGATAGAGTTGTTCACATTATTCGGCAGAGCACGCCGACCGGTACATCAGCACATCGAGCATACGAGCAACAATTCACAAACTTGTTCAACGGATGATCTGTCATTCGCCACGCGTGCTCATCAACACCACCACCGGCCGTCTCCACAATAGAACTGAGCGGGCATCTGTATTCGAATCCCTGCCAATCTTCAAAGAACTTGTATCATCAATGGTCACGCGCATCGACTACGTCCGGATCAAACGTCAAGTACGACAGTACTTCCGATACGTAATGCTGTCGCACACGTGGGAAGAGAATGAGCCACTGTTCCAGCAGGTTATACATATAGCGGTGTATGACCTCGATAAATCTCCGACTCATGACAAGCTGCAAACATTTTGCAAGATCGTTCGGGATGCCGGATTCAACTGGGCATGGAGCGATACGTGTTGTATCGACAAGTCAAACCACTTCGTGCTCCAAGAGGCCCTGGTTGCAATGTTTAAGTGGTACCAGGGCTCTGCCATGATGATCGTTTTCCTCCGAGGTGTTCGCTCACCATCGCAGCGCGGTGATCTTGTGAAGAGCATTTGGAACACTCGTGGCTGGACGCTTCAAGAGTACATCGCTTTGAAGATTATCCACTTCTACACCGAGGATTGGACTCTTTATCTCGACCTGGAGTTGCCGAACCACAAAGAGTCGCCAGAAGTGATCTCGGAGATGGAGCACGCCACTGGGGTGTCTGCACAGCATCTGATGGCACTTCGTCCAGGGTTGAGCAGCATTAGAGAGAAATTGCGTCTCGCGTCGACCCGGCAGACGACGCTGGTGGAGGACGCCGCGTACTCACTGCTCGGAATTTTCTCGGTGGCCGGTATACCCGCAATATACGGTGAAGAGGATGGTTCCCTAGGACGTCTATTGGCGCATGTTCTTACCGTATCTGGAGATGTGAGCATCCTTGCATGGACGGGAGACTCTGGCAGCTATAACAGTTGCCTTCCCGCCCATATCACTGTATTCAGTGGATCGGCGATGTCACACCTGCCGCCATCCATTCCGGACGTCGAGATGGAGAGAATCATCGCTGGAATGCACGCCTCTCCATTTGACCTAGAGATTGCCCTGAGGTTGTACGACCGTCTCAACGGGCTCTCTTCACCTTGGTTCGCAGCAAGTCGCATGAAACTTCCGTGCGTCGCTTTTCAACTCCCACCTCTTTCACGTTCGGGTCGTGTTTTTCGCGCGGAAACCCCCGTTTTCGGAACAATAGAGATCCAAACGAAACAAGACCTCTCTCGGATGAACTCACTGTATCTCATTTACCCCTGGTTGGATAGTCTCCTCAACTATGAAAATATGCAAGGTGGCACGGAGGATGACGTTGCGCCACCGCCTTCACCGACCATTGACGGTGAAGATATCTCTGACGGGGAAATCGACGACGATTCGCCGCCACTTCCTGGATCCGAGTTGCCGTCACACCTTGCTCGCACGCATATGGCTCCAGTGGACAGGGAGACCCGAGCACGATGGCTCGTTGCGCGTCTTAGACAGCCGTTCGGTGCACTGTTGGTCAGGTTGGCATCGACGGGTCGACGTGTGGAGGACTACAAGCGCGTCGCGGCGGATAGCTTGATCACGGTACAAATTCAGGAGAACTTCTCGCTCGCTGATATTCTGGACAATGTACGCACGCTCGACATTTTGTGACTCGTGGCTATGTAACGACGGAGACTCGGACTCGTCTGTGAACCGAGTCTTTCTTCCCAACGTTCAGGCTTAGTACACAGCTTCATCCACTCGAACCTACTCGTCTGACAACTTGATGTCTCGTCACAAGGTTCGAGGTTCTTTCAAGTTGAGAACTCGAGCAAGATTGAAGTGACTATTGATGAACGCACATCATGACGACGGAAAAGAGGGACCTGCATGCGGAGATGTTACAGGCTTAACATTCGAGAGATAGTATGACAACACCGATATCAATGTCTCAAAGCTACTGTTACTGGTCGATAACACCCAGAGTAATATCCCTCGCATTTCCAGTCCTTGTCTTCAAACGAATCCACTGATATATGCCGTAAAAAGATGACCATGGGACGGGAAGAGTAGCTCACGACATCTGACAATGGCATCGCAGATTACCACGGTCTCCCCCATGGTGTGCGCTCCGCTCCCACGTGCTCCATGGCCAACGCCTCAAACTGTTCACTGCGCGTGTTGGACGGATCCAAGTAATGCCCAGATCCTCCGATGACCGCATCACATTCTGGGCATCTCGACACCTGATTTGCCCCTCCGCACTGCATGCAGATCAGCACAATTGTTCGTTCCCTTCGACGATCACCTCGTCAACGCCATTTCACGCACCTCGGTAATCACGAACGTGTGGCCATTCGGACAATTGTAGAAATGTCCGGCGTGTGCTGGCCAATGGAGTTTCTTCATGAGTCTACGCTCAAGGCAAAAACGGAAACGGCCATTGCTTACCGAAATTGAATGCCTTGACGATGGCGATACGCTCCTCGAGCGAGACAGGCTCGTAAAACTTGTCCAAACGAATTGAACGTTCGATTTTCGCCCACTCGTCGACAATGTCACGCGCGACACTCGAGAAATTCGTCTCCAACCAGTCCATCTCTTCTCTGCTGGTCTTCTTCTCTCGATGTTCTCGGATCGTCTTCTTCTTCATCGCCTCTGCCTGCCCACGGAGACTCGACGCGCGCTCTGCCAGTTCGGCCCTGTGTCCCTGTTCTTTGAACTGACCCGTCATTTTACACATCATCATGTCAAACCGGAATTCCTCCAACGAAATCCGCATTTGATACAGAGCTGTCTTCGAAAGCTGACGATGGGATTCGGAGTCTTTTGCGACGTCGAAGGCAACGTCAGCATCTCGCGAACAGCTCTTGAACAGAAACTCGATAAAAGTAGCCCACGCCAATTGTTGAGTGGTGTTGTTTCCGTCTCCGATGCGTTTGCTGATAGCGTCGAGCCACGTCGTCGTCAAGTCGGTCAGGATGAGCCGAATATGAATCGTCAACCAGATCGCTTCTACCAGGAACCTCCGGTCTGCGAGAGGACGTGGTTGGCCAATCTTGATCTTCGCGACGCGCATTGCATGGGTCATGGGGTCTCTCGGCGAAGTGCCAGGATTAGCGAGCGCCAAATTGACCTCGCGCTCGTGCAGACTCGAAAGCGCCGCTTCCCATGCATCCTTGTGCGCCGAGCGCGTCCCAGCGACTTGTACGGCCTGTCTGTAGGCAATCAGGAGCTCATGCATCGCTTTGCGCCAGACGTCCAGCACAGAACTATCGATGGCGTGTAGTCCTTTGTTTGCAGGAGAGATCTGCCGATCCGAAATGGGTGCCTCCTTTTTCGAACTCAAAGCCTTGGTTCGAGTCTTGCCCTGCTCAACTCGCTTCTTCTCATCGGTCTTGTCCTTGAACCTGAGGTTTATGGTCTCCGCGGCCTTCACTAGTTGATCCTTCCTTGCATTGATGGACACAGACTGGAGCGACGTCTGAACGGTCCCGAGATCCAACGACATTTGAGCAGCGACGTTACGTTCCAGAATGTCCAGGTCTGCACGCTTGAAGACACGACCATACCGGGGCGCCGTGATCTCTGCACGACAAGTCGGACACGTGGGTGGCCGCCTGAACCCGATCGGGGACAACAGACCCAGCCATTTCCCGTCCGCTCTACAGCTATAAAACTCGGTCATCCCACAATGTCCATCGAGCGTCTCGACGGTAAACGCATGACGACAGGAAGGAATGGTGATCAACATCTCGTCCAAGGACTCCAAGTCGGGATCGATATCCGCCAGGGTGCGTTGCATGATAAAGTCTGCCACCTGAGCCCTTTGATCTTCGGAAGCACACTGCGGGCAGACTTGAATGGTACAATCCTCCCCGCACACTGTGGGAAGATGAGGTTCGATCCGAAAACGACGCTGAGTATCTCACCCGAGGGGCACCGGTGGCCACAGTGAAGAACCCCTTCACAACGTTTGTCACAGGGAAGCCGGGCACAAACCTACCAACCCCAATTGTCAGTTTAGCTCAGGAAAAAAACTTCCTGACCACTGTCACTCACGGAACCACAAGGAACTGGACAAGTATGGTGAGGGCATACCCTGTAATCATTCGTCAGAAAATGCGCAAACTATGATCAGCAGAGACAAGGTACTTACCACGTGCATGGTTGCTTGCATGGCGCACACGGAACATAGCAAGCGTGTTTGCACTGGGCATGAGGGCAGACCTGCCTGCATTTGGCATTGCAGCGCGTCGAGTGCTCGTGTCCCTCAGAACACGGCTCCTGACAACCATGCTCGCAATACAGTCGTTTCTGACAAGGGTGCTTAGCGTGTTGGATCCTCTTGATGGCGCCTGCAACTCCCAGTGTGTTGTCATTGAGCGATTGACAGTCGTCGCACGTGGCGTTGCAATTCTTGCCACAGCACGCCATCAGCTCCGCACACCGAACCATACATCGGTAATCCTCTGGGTCTTGAGAACAAGGCAACCTGGTTTGGTGTTCGCAATCTGGCAGCTGTTTCAACACCTCTGCGTTGCAGCGAACGCTTTCGAGGGTGTCCAGTCGATGGCTAATGTTGTACTGTCAGCCGAGTGAAAGAGTAAACCCGTCCCATCGAGCGTACCATGGAATTGAATCCTTGACGTGTCCGCATGGCAATTGAACGTTTCGTACTGGGAACTGACAATCACCGCATGGCGTGTGGCAGTCCTTTCTGCAAGGGTGGTCTCGGGGGCAGAGCCTTCGGCATGGTTTGGTACACATTACGGCAATATGGTTAGGATCGTCGCAATGACACTGAATTTCAGGACCGATCAAACTTGGGATCGATGGAGGAATGACGTCAGGGTTCATACCTTGAATGGACAGAGATGACCACATTTCAATAGCATGTCACACTGCTCCATACAGCCACCTGCGAGCGTCGTGAACCATCGTACCAAGAGCGGGAAGTTCCGTCGATACATACCGTCTGGCGCGATTCGGGAAAGTTGGCCGGGGAACGAGACATACTCCACCCTTTCGCGGTGTCTATGACAAGCCACGGGCAAAGCGGGACCCAAAGCATCCTGCGCGTCAAGTTCATCGAGAATAGAACGCCACATCCTACTTCTCGATGACAGGTTCTCGGCGTTTCCAAAGATGTAAAGACCTTCGCGAGCTCGGGATAGGGCCACTGTAGAAAAAAGAGTGAGCGAGAAAGCAAAACTTTGGAGGGAACGAAACAGCTACCGTTCGTGCGATTCTCAGACTGGAAAGCCAAAAAAAATTAGCTGACGTGTACATAGACTGAGTATCAGCACGTACCTTGAGGAATCCAATGTTTACTCGAGTGTGTTTGGACATCTCCACATCATCGTCAGCGCCACCAGAGTTCCGAACGAGTGAAAGGATGACGATCTTTGTAATCGTTAGCCTGCGACAGGCATGTTCAAACACACCCGACAGTTGCCTACCTTTCCTTCCTCTCCCTGGTAGTTATCGACGGTCCGTAGTCTGACCTGTAAAATTGGTCTAGTTAGACACGAGGCGCATCACTTGTAGACAAAAAAACAACATACACGTTGCGTCACTTTGACATGCTGGATGGATCCACCGGGCAGAGCGTCACCGGCGTCATCCTGATCGGCTTCGCGATCGTCGAGGGCCGCTTGATCCCGTTCGTCAATCACGACTGCGACCTCGCCACCCAACGCGTCTCTGAGTCGGGCAAGTTGTCCCAAATATGCACACAAGACGACGATGTCGCCCTCCGCGGAGTAACAACCTTGTCTAGGAAAAGAGTGAGCGCGAACGATCTGGCGATCATCACGAGGCAACCTACCGGAGGAGGTAAAGCACGAGGTCTCGGATCATTTCGACCTTGAATTCCGGACGTGAGTCCCTTCGTCGTGCAAGAAACGGACTGTATTCTCACCTCATACATGTTGTATTTGCTCGCCGTATCATCCGTCCCGCCATTCTCCTTGTGGTTATGGGTCACGAAGAACAGGTTCTTCACCATACCACGAACGTCGGGATAAGATTTCACCAACTCATGGTCTTGCAGTCCCTCATAGAGCGTGTTCCTGACCATGTTTAGTCAACTCAGATGACTTTGAGGGATGACTAAATACACACCTGATCAGGCTCGAGATCGTCGGCCGCATTCGTCGCTGTACATCAATCCGGGACATTGGCAGACCAGACGTCGACAGGCGCTCCATAAGCGACATATCAAATCGATACAGCCTGCTCCCACGTGAGTGATCCATCGACAGTGCTGTGAAACAATGGTCAAGCGACGAATGTGCATGTCACAATCCAACATACCGAAGTTGTTCAGCGTCGGACGCAGTTGGAGAGGATCCCCAATGAGAATGAGGTGCTCAATTGACGGCACAAGACTTCCCAACACGTGGGCCTCGAGTACCTGACCGGCCTCCTCGACCATCAGTACTTTGGGGGACAGTGACTGCGTAGATAGTCACGCCGTCAACATTATAGATAAGATGAATCGAAAGATAAAGCACCTTGAGGAGCGTTCCGAGTTTGGCTGCGCCTAAGGAGAGGACACGTTAGAATGCAAAACTAGTATATATCGACGCTCGAGTACCTGTCGTAGTACATCCAATGATCTTGACGCCCTTCAACAAATCGCGTCGGACCTGTATGGACATGCTTTCAGAACGAGCAAGTCGTCGAGTCTGGCATAACTCACCTCTTCTCTAATCTCATTGTATTCTTGTATCTCTGTAGCGTGCCTCTTTCTGAGTCGGTCGTATTCGTCCTGTTGATTTTTCTGCATTGCCATCCGCGCCTCTTCGATCCATAATTCGTGGAGCGTTTGCCGTTCGTGTCGACTCAGGTCCCAGACCCCGCCTTCATCTACAAGTGCATCCAACGTCCGGTTACCAAAAGGCACCGTTGGGACACCAGCTTCTCCGAGGGCCGCAAAAAAACCCACTGCATCGTTGACATATGCAGCGTAAGGAGCCTCCATCTCCGTAATAGGTGGTGACTGGGTAGATGGTTCAGGCAACGAAGCCGGCGCGCTTGCTTTTTCTGCCTCCGTGTCAACATTCGAATCCGGCGGCATGTCAGAAAAGACGGCAGTCATCCAACTTTTCTCGGGTAGAATCTCGACCATTTCTTCGTCTGACTCGTCGTCATCGTCTTCCTCCGAAGTCTCCGTGTCCCCAACATCCGCCATGGTCTCGGTCTTCAGGAGCTCAAAGCGGTTGGAACGAGAAGAAGGACCAGGTTCACCAGGTTCAGTGGGTGAGGTACTGGTCTGTGGGGCATGGGAAACAGTAGGATTGGTGATCGTTTCCAGGAACCCTAAATCGCCACAGTTCTTCCAGAAAGCATAAAGAGAAGAGTCCTCTGCAATAACCTTGCCTCTGGGACCCTTCGTTTGCCACTTTTCTCCAGATTCGGAATCGTCCTGAGAAAGGCTCTTGGCAACGCCGATCCATGGAGGTGGGTCAGACATCATAGCATGCTGTTCGGGGTAATAGAGTTCAAGATACTTGACGATCTCCGACGAGTCTGACTCGAGGTCAATCTTGTGCATGCGCTCGATCAAGCTGGAGATCTCCTTCCCCACATCATTGACTTCGCGATACTTGGAACTGTAAGTGTGACATAGGCGAGACTGTCCAGCGGCCATTTCCCGTGTCTCGATCGAATACTGGGAGATACGATCATCGGATGTACGAGAACCCAAGCGCACAATGTCTGTCGTGATACTTGCATCAAGGACGGAGCATAACATGTGGTCGAGTGCGTGATTCGTGAACGCGATCATGAGGATGGGACCAATATCATTCGCGATGAGCACACGCAGGAGCTCGACGCCCGTGTAGCTCTGAAATCAAAACGCGTCAGCAGTATACCGAGTTTGTCGGTAGTTCAAAACTTCACCTTTCCAGTGCCAGGTGGTCTGAGCACGACGTTAACGACTGACTTGGTACCAAACTAAATGCCTGACTCACCCTTGGATCAACACGAGTTCTCTCGACAGTGCGGCGATGACAGCATCTGCCTGACTAGGGTCAAGGCGGCTGGCCTGGCGCAGCTCTGCTCGGGCACGGTCGACCGAACTCTTGTCAGACACGCTCATCCGCAGATCATCTACCTCGGCTCCTGAATCAAATAACGATGACAGCTGAAAATCAAAGCCTGGGATCCGCATATACTTGGGAGGGTCGATCGTACAGCTTCTCAGGTAATCAGATGGATGGAAAACGAGATAACGGGAGAAGGGTATGGTCTCGGGCTCCGTTTTAAGCGCCTCGAGGAATGGACGGATGGCTTCGAACAGGACGGGCGACTCGATGAGCACCTTGACTCCATCGAATAAAGAACGTCCAGTCTTCAGCTCGGAAAGAATGCGTAATTCTATTTCGCTGTCGAAAAAGACGACTCGAATCTTGATGCTATTTGCGTTGCTTTGAACATGTTCAGTCAATTCCGTTACCGAACTGGCTATGGTGCCGAGATGGACTGATATTGCCCTGTTCGTCTGCCAAACAAGAGCGACGAGCCCGCCTTGTACAAGTCGCTTGCCACTCATTCCCTTCCAAAACGCAGTGCGTACTCCGGCTTGCGCAGAACGAGCTCTGCCTGAAGGCGTCTGGACAGTTAGACTCGTAGATATGCCCCGGCGGTCAGGAACCAACGACTTGAACGTAACGTCAGTGTAAACATTGAACATCAAGGATTCGTGGCTATCGTCCACCCCATGATACTTTCCTCCCCCTCTCTGGAGGATCTCTCCTAGTCTGGTTTTGCGCTGATTTAAATCGTTCATATCATCTTGTACAAGTTGCACCGCCCTTCTCAACGGTGCGCTGTGATCAGGGGTTAGATGTCTTGCAAGCAAACGACAGCCGAAACACTTGCGTTAGCTCTTCTCTTAGGAGACGGAACTGGCCATCCAGGAGGCGGGGCATAGAGTCCGCTGGAGCAGGGTGTGGCGCGTCGTACAAGCTAGCCGGCAAAAATGGCTGAGTTCGACACATCAGTTCTTCATGGGTCGGCGCAACACGAATGTTGTAAATGTCCACAAAATCATTGTCGTGACGCGGACCATCCGGACGTAGCTCTCCGGGAGGATCGTAGGTGCCGTGGAGCGCAGCGATGAGACCCTCGTTGGAGATCCCATCCTGACCGCCGGGTCCATTCCGACGAGAACCCGAGCGTGTTTCCTTGCCAAGTTCACGATTAACGATCGACTCCAAACGATTGACTTTTTCCCTGAGTGCATTGACGAGGAGATCGCGAACCGGAGTCTCGATGTTTTGGAACGGGTCATCGAACGTCGGCGGGGACGAGAAAATCCCAGTGGTCCACTGGTCGAACCAGAGACGAAGATTTGTAACCAGGCTGATAAGGCGCGGATACATCGCCACAGCGTTCTTGAATCGCACCAGGCACCTATAAACGTTACAACGGATGGATCTCGGAGTAAGGTTTGACTCGACATACTCATCCAATACACCAGCTATAGATGCCAATACTTGGGCGCCCAACTGAGGATGATTCGTTCCAAACCCAGGATCCCTGAAAGAACAATTAGTCATGATATCAGCCATGTTGTTTTCGATCGTGTCGGCTAGTTCTTTGAGGTTTTGCAGCACCTCGGTGAAGAGAGTACTGCGTCAACCCTAATCAGTAGCAACCATGTAACACCATCCAGAAAGCCTCACTTCACTCGGGTTACAAGCGTACTCTTCACGACAAAGTCGGATGATAAGTACTGTGAGGAGTGAGCGGAAAGCCACCTCGAGAACAACAAGTACACTAACGCGCAGTATCGGCAGTATCCCTCGCTGGAAGGAAAGGACATCACGGCTGTTTCCGGCGTGTGTCGACACTTGTGGCCAAAGCATGATACTTATGAGACGGTGTAAACCGTTTTGCTGCAAGGGAGAGTCAATCCAAGGTTTGTAAGAGAGTTCATATTATGACGTACAGAGGCCATGGTTTGCAGAAGGAGCTGCTCATCAAAGTGGGATCAGTGTCATCGGTGATCGGAGTCACCGCCACCATCCACGACTTACTTGTCCATCTTCTTGCGTCTGGCAAACGATTCAGCAAGTTGTTTGGGACAACAAAGATCGCATGACGTACCCAACCCGCATTAGAGGCAGTTGCGCTATTTAGCGACTTCAAAAATGCATAGACTTCAAATGTGCTTTTGAACTTAAAGTTGTCGGAAAGAAATCGCTTCAAGGAGTTATGGGCTTCAGTTGGAGTCATGGAGGCAGAATCTTGGGAGAAAAAACCGTCTGTTCCGCTGCCACTCATTTTCGACAAACCTTGTCCGGTCAAAAAAGGAGTGATACGTTGTAAAACGGTAGCGGATCGCGACATGGTGCCAGACGAAGTGGGTGCAGGGGATGGGGTAGGTCTGTCCGCTCTCTGGGTATGCGCGTAGCGACAGTTAAATTCCCTGTTGCATCTGCCTTGTTCCCAAAAGTACCTGCAGACACCTGAAGGAGGATTCCCGTTGCCATTTGGGCGAGGGATGCGCTGTGGCGGAGCAGGGTTATCAGGGGTTGAGGGGGGTCGAGTACTAGTATCGCTGGGAGACGAGTGTGCAAATCTACACTGGCTGCCTCTGTTGCAACCGCCAGGTGTGTTAAAGAAACGACAAGGACGAGACATTGCAAAATGCTGTGTGCATGAACGTGGGGTGGAGTCGAGCAGAGGCTTGGGTAAGGCTCAATATATATACCGAAATCGAGGACTTGGGCATACAGCAAGTCTTATGTAATTCGCACTGACGGCAACCTTGATGAGAGTCACCACTGAGTGACAGATAGCCAGGGTCACCTCGAAGAATCCAGACGCCGCGACAGCCAGATCCAGAAATTTCAAGAACTTGGTACCGAGTTCTTCTGAAATGAACCTGGCAGTGGACTCTGGTAGAGGTCAGAGCTTGAGCAGATACGTCGTGGTCGTAAACGACATTCTTTTCTTCCCAACGTGGTCGACTGACATGCCAGACAACCTGGAGCGGCGGTCGTCACGACTCGTTGTGCTGTATTACAGTATTGCCCGCTTTATGTAATAACGAGACCCGACCTGCGCCACAAGCTTCACGGAGTCCATGAACGGACCGGTTTCAAGAGTCAAAGTTGGACGAAAAGGAAAAAAAACGCTTACCTGGTGCCTCAAGCCCCGCTCCTGCTACTTCAACTTGAATACAAAGCACACCGTGGCATTGACAGTCAGCCAGCCGTCCGCCGCTACCCAACTTGCGCGTCGCTCGGTTCACTGGGTGATGCCGTTGCACCCTCTTCGAACCGGACGCTAGCCACTGCGCTAGGACCCGTGGCACCACTTGGAGGCTCACATCAGCCCCCAAGGATCCGCCGGACGCGTCACGACAGGCCAATTGTTCGATGTCGACATCCCGTACGTGCCCTCGAACTCAGGATGCATCACAACTAATGACGCTCCGTTCGACGTCCGCGCTTCCGAAACGAGACGCGTCCTCGACGCTTCACCTCGATCTTTCCACCTTGACAAGAGCCCGGGAAGATCAGATAGATGCGATGGGCAGAAAAAATGACGTCTCGGTGCTCTCGGAGAAGCTTGGTACCCAGCGTGGTCTGGTCTGGTAAGACCCCCAGTTGGGACTCCCAATTGATTCGTCGATCCTCCCGTCTTCCGCCGTAAGAACCCCCACAGACCCGCTGTCGTCCCAGTACTGTCAACGAAAAAAAAACCTGGTCAGCAACGCTCGATAACGTGATTGATTCAGAGAAGTTCGCTTACCATGTCACCACTACTCGCCATGTGGATGACGATCCGTATGAGCGAGAGGGGCGCAATGTATTTGACGAGCGCCACTGCGAACGCCTCCCAAAATCTCTTGGCTGGGAATTGACGGTGATGACGATGATGCGACACAGCTGGCTCAGGTGACGTGCGGTGTGGTTGTAGCTGGGGTGTTTCGGACATGACGGAGGCCATCCAGGTGGAGGTGGCAGGGGTGGTGTCGCGCGATGGATGGACGAACCCGAAATGACGGCAGCCTGATCTACTTATTTCATTGTTCTGCAGGGTTGTCTTGCGGAACAATAAGCAGTGGCTGCTTCGGATCAGAGTCTTCGACGATGATCATTATCTGGTCAGACAAAAAGCTCTCTGAGCGCCGTCACGGATTCATGGTAGAACCCCCCGACCTCGCGGGGTTATTTAACATGGTTTTCCTCGACTGCGTCGCAGCCACGGTCCGACAAAGCAGTACTTACTTATGCTCCCTTTTCAAGCTCTCGTGTTTCAAAGTAGTACTGTGAGACTGCCACTCATCATGCCAGGTCTTGTGCAGGTATCGATACATGCATCCGAATCATAGCGCCGCAGGCATTACCACCACCCTTTTCTTCGCAGGAATGGCACCCACCGTCGCAATTCGCATATCCCCACTCGTGCTTCGACCAAAAATTCAAGTAAAACCCTGTAAACGATTCAGAATCCAAGACCCGTCGTATATATGTATTAAAAGACGACCGTAGAAAAAGAAGAGCGGCTCGTAACGACCAAACACATACCACAGTACCTGACAACCACATCGCAGATCACCACGGTGGAGGGGGCCAATACCGAGAGTGGTCCCATAGCAACGCCCCGCCACGTACGTGCAGGGCAAGGATATATACGCCATCGTAGGGACCTCTGGTGCCGCTACCTGGTGTCCTTCAACCCACCCCACTGACCAGGACTCCCTAGTCGAACAGGCCTGCCCATACTGTGCGCCCTGCCCCTGCCTCCCTCGCCAACGCCTCAAATTCCTCATTGAGCGTGTTGGACGGATCCAAGCGCTGGTTAGACCCTCCAACGACCGCACCACATTCTGTGCACCTCGATCTCTCCATCGCCGATCCACACTGCATCCAAATCAGCACATTCGTTCCCAGCAACCCTCGTCGATGCCATTCACGCACCTCTGTGATCACAAATAAGTGACCATTCGGACAGTTGTAGAAATGTCCCGCTTGTGCTGGCCAGTGGGGGTTTTTTTTTTCATGAGTCTACGTTGACAGAAAAAAAAAAGAGGTCGTTGCTTACCGAAATTGAAACCCTTGACGATGGAGATACGCTCCTCGGGCGAGACAGGCTCGTAAAACGTGTTCGTGCGGATCGAGCGTTCGATTTTCTCCCACTCGTCCACAATGTCACGCGCAACACTCGAGAAATTCGTCTCCAACCAGTCCATCTCTTTAGCGCTGGTCTTCTTCTCCAAATGCTCTCGAATCGTCTTCTCCATCAATTCCTCCGCCTGAATACGGAGACTCGACGCGCGCTCTACCAGAACGGTCCTATGCGCCTGTTCTTTAAACCGTCCCGTCATTTTGCACATCATCGTATCAAACCGGAATTCCTCCAACGGGATCTGCATTTGATCCAGCACTGTTTGCGAGACCCGACGATGGGATTCAGAGTCTTCTGCGACGCCAAAGGCAACGTCAGCATCTCGCGAACAGCTCTTGAACAGAAATTCAATAAAAGTGACCCATGCCAACTGTTGACTCGTGTTGACGCCGTCTCCGGTACGTTTGCTGATCCCGTCCAGCCACGTCATGGCCATGTCGGTCAGGATGAGCCGAATATGAATCGTCAACCAGATCGCTTCTACCAGAAATCTCCGGTCCACGAGAGGACGTGGTTGGCCAATCTTTATCTTTGCGATGCGCATTGCGTCGGTCATGGGGTCTCTCAGCGACGTGCCAAGATCATCGAGCGCTGCATCGACCTCGCGCTCGATCAGACACGAGAACGCCGCTTCCCATGCATCCTTGTGCGCTGAGCGCATCTCAGCGACTTGGGCGGCATCTTTGTACGCAACCAGGAGCTCGTGCGTCGCCGCGCGCCAGACGCCCAACACGGAATCATCGATTGCGTGTAGTTCTGCGTTTTCAAGAGAGATATCCCGATACGAAATGGGCGTCGCCTTTCTGGAACTCAAAGCCTTGCTTCGAGCCTTGCCCTGATCCACTCGCTTCTTCTCATCGGTCTTGTCCTCAAAGTTGAGGTCGATTGTCTCCGCGACGTTCATCAATTCATCCTTCTTTGAACTGATGGACAGAGACTGAAGCGACGTCTGAACGGTGCCGAGGGACAACGACATTTGAGCGACGACTTTGCGATCCAGGATGTCCAAGTTTGCCCACTTGAAGACGCGACCGTAGCGGGGTGCCGTGATCTCTGCACGACAAGTCAGGCACGTGGGTGGGCGCCTGGACCCGATCGGGGACAACAGACCCAACCATTTCCCGTCCGCTCTACAAGCATAAAACTCGGTCATGCTACAATGTCCATCAAGCGTCTTGACGGTAAACGCGTGGCGACAGGACGGGATGGTGATCAACATCTCGTCCAAAGATTCCAGGTCGGGGTCGATCTCCGCCAAGGTGCGCTGCATGATAAAGTCTGCCACCTGGATCCTTTGATCTTCGGAAGCACACTTCGGGCAGACTTGAACGGCACAGTCCTCCCCGCACACTGTCGGGAGATGAGATTCAGGGTTCAAAAACAATAATGTCGACAGCATCTCACCCGAGGGGCATCGGTGGCCACAGCGAAGAACCTTGTCACAACGCCTGTCACAGGGGAGCCGGGCACAAACCTGCCAACCGCCAGTTTAGCTCAGGAAAGATCTCCGGATCACTGTCACTCACAGAACCACAAGGAACCGGACAACTGTCATGAGGGCATGCCCTGCAACCATTCGTTAGAAAAGGGGCAAACTATGATCGGCAGAGACAAGGTGCTTACCAAGTGCATGGTTGCTTGCAGGGCGCGCACGGAACAGAACAAGGGCGTTTGCACTGCGCATGAGGGCAGACCTGCCTACATTTGGCATGGCAGCGCGTCGTGTGCTCGTGTCCCTCAGAGCACGGCTCCTGACAAGTATGTTCGCAATACAGACGTTTCTGACATGGATGCGAAGCATGTTTGGTCCTCTTGATGGCGCCTCCAACTGCCACAGTGTTGTCATTGAGCGATTGACAGTCGCTGCACGTCGCGTTGCAATTGCTGCCACAACACGCCATCAGCTCCGCACAGCGAGCCACACATCGGTAGTCTTTTGGATCTTGACAGCAAGGCATTCTAGCTTGATGTTCACAACCCAGGAGCTGTTTCACTACCTCCTCGGTGCAGCACACGCCTTCGAGCATGTCCAATTCGTAGCTAAAGTTGTATTGTCAGCCGAGTGGAAGAGTAAACCTGTTCCGTCGAGCGTACCACAGAACCGAATCCTTGACGTGTCCGCATGGTAGTTGAACGTTCGATACTTGGAACTGACAATCGCCGCATGGCATGTGGCAATCCTTTCTGCATGGGTGATCCTGGGAACAGAGCCTTCGGCACCGTTTAGTACAAAGTACGGCAACATGGTCGGGGTCATCGCAGTGACACTGAATTCCAGGAGAACGATTGAGCTTGGGATCAATGGAAGAGAAACGTCTGGATTTATACCTTGAACGGACATAGATGGCCACATTCCAACAGCGTATCACACTGTTTCATACAGCCACCTGCGAGTGTCGTGAGCCACCGTGAGCGGGAAAATATGACGACACATACCGTCTGGCGCGATCCGGGAAAGTTGACTCGGAGACGAGACATACTCTACCCTCTCGCGATGTCTGTGACAGGCCACGGGCAAGGCTGGACCCGAAGCATCCTGCGCGTCGAGTTCCTCGAGAATGGAACCCCACACCCTGCTTCTCGATGATAGGTTCTCGGCGTTTCCAAAGATGTAAAGACCCTCGCAATTGCGGGGCAAGGCCGCTGCAAAAAAGTCAGTGAGGAGCAGGCAGAGCTTAGGAGGGAACGAAACACCTACCGTTCGTACGATTCTCCGACTGGCAAGCAAGATGTTTCAATCAGCCGATGTATTTATAGAGTGTATATCGACACACACTTGGAGGAATCCAATGATTTCCCGAGCGTGTTGGGAAATCGTTTGCATCTCCGTATCCATATCATCGTCAGCGCCACCAAAGTTGCAAACCAGTGAAATGATGACGATCTTTGTAATTGTTAGCCTGTTCAAACGTGTCCAAATGTTGCCTACCTTTCCTTCATCTCCCCGCTAGCTATCGACTGTCCGTAACCTGACCTGTAAAGTTGGCCAAGTTATACGTGCGAGCCGCATCGCTCGTGGTTGAACAACATACGGGGCACGTCACTTTGATATGCTGAATGGACCCACAAAGCAGAGGGTCACCGGCGTCATCGAGGGTAGCTTGATCCAGTTCGTCGATCATGAGTACGACCTCGTCATCCAACGCATCTCTGAGTTGAGTAAGTTGACCCGAATGGGCGCACAAGACGACGATGTCGCCCTCCGCGGAGTAACAACCTTGTCTAGGAAAAAGAATAAGCGCGAGGAGTCTCCAGATGGTTCGCAGACAATTTACCGGAGGAGGTAGAGCACGAGACCTCGGACCATGTCGACCTTGAATTCCGGACGTGAGTTCCTTGATCGCTCGAGAAACGGACTGAATGCTCGCCTCGCACATGTTGTAATTGCTCGCCATATCGTCCGTCCCGCCATTCTCCTTGTGGCTATGCGTGACAAAGAAAAGATTCTTCGCCATGCCACGAACGCCAGAGGAAGGTCTAACCAAATCATGGTCCCGCAGTCCCTCGTAGTTCCTGACTATGCTTAGCAACTCAGTTGACTCTGATGAATGACTAAATACACACCTGATCAGGCTCGATATCGAGGTTTCATCTCGACCACCGAGTACATTCCTGTGAGAATTCGAACGACTTTCCCTGTCAAGTTCGCGATTAACGATTGACTCCAAACGATTGACTTTTTCCCTGAGTGCGTTGACGAGGAGATTGCGAACAGGAGCTGCGACACTTTGGAACGGGTCATCGAACGTCGGCGAGGACGAGGAAATTCCAGTGGTCCACTGGTCGAACCAGAGGCGAAGATTTTTGACCAGGGTGACGAGGCGCGGATACATCACCACGGCGTGCTTGAATCGCGACAGGCACCTATGAACGTTGCAAAGGACGGATCTCGGAGTGAGATTAAAGTCGACATACCCGTCCAATACACCAGCTATAGATGCCAATATCTGGACACCCAACTGAGGGTGATTCGTTCCAAACGCAGGATCTCTGAAAGAACGATTAGCCATGATGGTAGCCATGCTGCTTTCGATCGTGTCGGCTAGTTCTTTCAGATTTTGCAGCACCTCGGTGAAGAGAGTACTGCATCAACGCCGATCAATAGAAACCATATAACACCATTCGGAAATCCTCACTTCACTCCCGTTACAAGCGTAGTCTCGACGACAAAGTCGGACGATAAGTACTGTGAGAAGTGAGCGCACAAGCAACCTCGAAACCAACAATCACACTGACGCGTAGTAGCGGCAGTATCCCTCGCTGGAAGGAAAGGACGTCACGGCTGTTTCCGGCGTGTGTCGACACTTGTGGCCAAAGTATGATGCTTGTGAGACGGTGTAAGCCGTTTTGCTGCAAGGGAGAATCAAGCCAAGGTTTAAAGGAGAGTCCGTATCAACATACAGAGGCCATGGTTTGCAAAAGGAGCTACTCGTCAAAGTGGAAAAAGTGTCATCGATAATCCGAATCGTCGTCACCACCCACGACTTACTTGTCCATCTTCTTGCGTCTGGCAAACGATTCAGCACGTTGTTCACGTACTTTTGCGACAATAAACATCGCATGACGTACCCAACCCGCATTAGAAGCAGTGGCGCTATTTAGCACCTTCAAAAACGTATAGACTTGAAACGTGCTTTCAAACCTAAAGTTGTCGGCAAGATAAAGCTTCAAGTTGTTATGGGCTTCGGATGGAGACAAGGAGGAGGAATCATGGGGGAAAAAAACGTCTGTTCCACTGCCACTCATTTTCGACAACGCATGTTCCATCAAAAAAGGGGTGTTGCGTTGTGAGACGGTACTGGATCGCGCCATGTCGTCAGACAAAGAGGACGGTGCAGCAGGGGTTGGGGTACTAGGTCCGTCGGCTTTCTGGGTATGCACGTAGCGACAGTTGAGTTCCCTAGTGCATCTGCCTTGTTCCCAAAAGTACTTGCAGACTCCTGGAGGGTGATTTCCGTTGCCACTTGGGCGAGGGGTACGCTGTGGCGGAGCAGAGACATCAGAGGGTGAAGGGGAAAGTGGTCGAGCACTATTGCTGGGCGACGAGTGTGCAAATTTACACTGGTTGCCTCTGTTGCAACCAGCAGGTGTGTTGAAGAAATGACAAGGACGAGGCATTGCGAAACGCTGTGTGCATGAACGTTGGGTCCGAGGCCTTGAGGAGTCCAGTCTCCGAGTCTATTTGCGGGCGGAAGACATTGTAGGTGCAAGGTGCATGGTCGCCATACTGCATGTCTTATGTAATTCGCACTGCCTGGAGTGACCGATTGTACTAACTTGAGGACCCGGGACTTGTTGTGCGCGTTATCAATGTTGGTGTACCCCGGTCGAAGTCAGAACTTGAAGAAGTAGCCGTGGTCGATTGACATTCAATGACAACCCGGACTCGGAGCGACGGGTGTTATGTAAGTTTCCAAAGTCGTATCATTACCCGCTTCATCACGAAGGTGTATCAGCGCCTCAGCGCCCCCCGAAAAAAAAAGGAAACACCGCCCCGCTTCTGCGTCTGCCATAAAAAACCAAGCCGGCCGCCTATCCCAACGATTTCGATTCAAAACACGATGGGCGATTCCACCTTGCCCTCTAGCCTCGGCGTTCGCAAACATGACCCTTGACACAACTTTGATGATTCTTTCCCCACAAAAAAATCTTTATTAGCCTACATACTTCAAGTTTCCAACTAGCGCATCGACGGCCGCTCGATTCGCTGTCAACAATGAACATGCATAAGCGAGAAGAAGTACATGTGCCTGCGACTCCAACGACCAAGTCCTATCTTACATTTTACTTAGCGACACTGCCCGCCCCCACGCGCGTTCCGTCTATCGGTATCCAACGGACACATCTCGCCCCACTCAACGCCCTCACAGATCCAAAGACGCCCGCGCATTGCTCGTATGCACAATCGAAGTTCCTTCGCCGGTACCCCTCCTCCCGTCACCCCCCTCCCAATACACCCTCCCCGACACCGTCCCCCGCGACGCCGTCTGATGCACGACGCGACGCCGACCCCACCCCAAAGGATCCGCCGGACGCGTGTCCTTCACGAAAGGCCGACTGTTGGACGTCGTCACCTCATACGTGCCCTCGAACGCAGGGTGCATCACGACCGACGCGGCCCCGTTCGACGTCCGCGCATCCGAAAGGAGACGCGCCCCCGACGGCATATCTTCGTACTGCAACCCGATCTCGCCGTTGCTGGAACGCGACGTCACTGCGAAATGACCCCCCAAACCAGACGCGGTGGCGAGCGAGACCGACGAGGTGATCGGGCTGGGCGAATCGACGTCAGTACGCATGATCGAGTGAACAGACGGTTTTTTTTAATACCTGTTGCTCGTTCGCATGTCTAGCTTGGTGGTGCCCCCTCCTGTACAGAAAAGGGATGCAGTGACTTGAATGCGCGCATTGGAGGTGCGGAGAACCAACGAATCGGAGGTGTTGAAATGTCCAACGATAGCGCCATTACTCGAGGTCAACGACCCCCTCGTCAGCGTGATGGACTAGCCGGATCGAAGCAAACGATGAGCGCGTAGGCATCGGTGAACCCTGCAATGTACTCACGTCGACTCGGATGCGTGAATTGGATGCGTCGAGCTGCATGTTTTCAAACAAGAGCGACTGCCACAGATCGCCAACCTCGTGCGCAAAGTTGCTGGTTTGGGTAGTGAATTCATGGATGTGGAGCGGGGAACGTTCGGGTGGAGCGGCCGGGAATGTGAACACGACCTCAAAGTGGAGTCCATCGCGCGCATTGGCAGACCATGTGTGCATCGGGGTCTACGAGGTCGATGGATGGGAAATTGACCATCGAGAGAACGCACGGCGAAAAGAACGTACATAGATGCCAACGCCATGTCTATTCCCGCTCTTCCGCAGTCGGCACACGGTCGCGCGTGCGAGCGCCCGCTCGTCGTGGTACGCCACCCGCACGTCCACTACGATATCCGTCCCCGGTTCATACGACTGCTTCAACTCGACTTTTCCGCCTTGGTGAGAGCCCCGGGTGATGAGATAGAGTGCATCGGATGCGACGGGCAGAACAAACGACGTCTCGGCGCTCTCGGAGAAGCTTGGCGCCCAGCGAGGTCCGGTCTGGTAAGACGTCCAATTGAGATTTCCAATCGATTCTTCGATCCTGCCGTCTTCAGCCCTAGGAACGCCGACAGACCTACCGTCGAAGAACTGTCAACAGAAAAGCAAAACACCAGGTCAGCAACGCTCGTACATCACGCGGGCCGATTCAGAGAAAAATTCGCTCACGGAGCCACCATTGCTCGCCATGCGGATGACGGTCTGTGTGAGCAAGAGGAGTGCGAGGTATATGAGGAACGCCGCTGCGAACGCTTTCCAAAATCTCTTGGCTGGAGATCGAGAAGGATGATGGTAATGATGGTGCGGCACAGCAGGCACAGGTGATGACGGTGCGGGGTGGTTGTAGCTGGGGAGCTTCGGATATGACGGAGGCGGTGACAGTGGTTGCAGGAGTGGCGTCCTGTGATATGAGACGGTATATGAACTGGGTGTGTCCGCTGTCGGAGGCGACTGTGACTGTGTATGGACGGACCCGAAATGGCTTGTTTCCAATTGTTCTGCGGGGTTGTTGTCTTGCGCGACAATAAGCAGCGGTGGCTTTGGATCAGAGTCCTCCTCGACGATGATCATCGAGTCCACAATCGCCCACTACTTTTGCACCGACGGGGGGGTTTAGACAAAAGGCTTTCCGATGAGCGCCGTCGTACCCCCGGCTGTGCCCGGTTAATGAACGCGTTGGCCCTCGACTGCGCCGCAGCTACGGCCAAACAAAGTAGTACGCTCCCCCTTTTTCAAGCTCTCACTTTCAAATTCGTAGCATGGCGAGACTACTCCTCACCATGGGTCTCGTGCAGGTGCACATCGAATGGGTGGTGGCTATCCCGCCGCAACGTACGCACACCTACCACCCTCTTTCTTCATGGAGGGATGGGACCCACCGCCGCAATCAACATCAACGCCGCCTGCCAAAGAACACAATAGGAACTCGTGCAAGCGTAAACCCACCGGGCGCTCGGCGTCATAGTCGCCATCCACCATCCCCCCCCTTCCGCACAAACCTGCATTTCCAACCCCCCCGGCCAAAGTTTCCCCCCGCGCGCGAGGCAAAAGACGTCATCTCGGAGCCCGATCATAGTATGCCTACTTGCACACGAGAACATGCCGCCGCGACCCTGAGGGGGGGGAAGAAGCCACGCATCGACGATTGAATCCCCGGCGCAGCCCCCCCTCGTGACGTCGTTTTTTTTCTTTTTTATGCTCATCGTTGATCATGCACACGAGACGTGCCGCGGCGCGACCCTGAGAGGGGGAGCAATAATACATAATCGAATAATTGAGTCCCCGGCGTAGCCTCCTCGTGACGTCGGTTTTTCGTTTGTTGATCACACCATCCCTCTTGCACATTCCAACATACGCTCTACACGAGGCGATCAATAACGACAACACGACGTCAATTCATATTTCATTTGTAGGCTATCTCTATCTCGAGGTGCGCGTGCGTCGTGGCCCGGTGTGTGATGAAATGAAGTCATTTCGACCCAGTCTGGCGACCGTTTTGGCTGATCGGGCTTACATGGTCGTACATACTACAGGTCCCCCGATCGATGAGCTCATAGGGTTTGTTGCCACAGGGTCTCACTCCCAAGCACAGGAACGCTCGGTACACGGGAATGAAAGAGCCCCCACCTGCGGGGAAACTATGGGTGGGTGAGGACGTATCGCCCATCTCCAACGAGGAACAACACCTTGTTCGGATGGCGTTGCGGACCACGACACTGATGTTCACAGAGCCCCCCCCAGTCGCGAAACGAAGATCATAATGAAATCACTTTACACGCGTCTAGCAACGTGAAAGTGACCTCACGATGAAACGGAAGAAGACGTACATATCTGTTTGTGCCGGATTGTTCGAGATTATTCAGGGCTTCACAGAGATGTTCGAGATCACCCGAAAGGCACCCAGTGCGGCCCGGGGATATAAATGGAAACCTCGTGCACGACAGCATGCGGCGGAGTCTGATTACGGTGAGGCAGTGCGGCGAGAAAATCACTGCACCGATGCGGAATATGACGTTTGCGTAGATAGCGAGGGATTACGATAACAGGCAAATCGATAAGCACGCCATTCAGAAGGTATACCGGTATGGGGGGGAGATCGGCATAGAGCGGGAGCTGCGCCGTTGGAACGGGAATGTTGGTCAAGGGTTGTTGCGCCAGACGGCGCGCATCTAAATCACACAGTGCCAGCAAAGCGGAGCGCATGGACCGTGCTTCTCAAGAGAACAAAAGAACCTGCTGGTCACGAGCGCGCTCGGAAATAGAGAGACTCCGAGGCTACAGAGAAGATATGAAGTGAAAAATGCCGGCAGCGTAAAGGGAGCAAACAGGTCAGTGTGGCTACCGAATTCTTCTGTGCAAAGGGTTGGTATGCGCGACTGAGCCAGTCGAATCAACACGCAACTCGAGGTAACAACTCTGTGTTGTATGAAATGCGTGCACCCACCTTGCCATTGTGTCGAACGCAGGCTAGGAGTGGGAACAAGTTACGGTAGGACACGCAGCTACCGAGTCGAAACACTGAGGTAGCCATCAGTCACCTGCTGCGATGAGGGAATTCGAACCTGAAAAGGAACGCGGAATGGTGTACTACGGAATTCTTTAGTCCCCCTCCGAGTATGAAATCACGTATGCACGAGTGTTGTGGAACTTTGGAAGCAAGGTAGCCTGCCCTGTCGCGACTAATTGTGACACACAGTCGAGAGGCATGACGACGGATAGAACGGTTCAACTGGGTTGCAAACGCCAGGCAGCGCGGAGTGTTTGAGTTGTTTCGCCGAATATCGGCCGGTGACAAGCACAAGAAACCGAACGCGCGGAAATTGTTTCAGTAATTCATTTTGGTGTGCGGGTGTCAGGAGTCTTGAGAGGAATTGTTTCCTATTGTCCCCCCCATGGTCCAACGGTCCGACTACGCTTGCCAAATTTCCTAGGAGGTCGGAGTCGGAGTGGCTGTGCAGATTAAGCGTGTAGTTTCAAGAAATAAGATGATTGAATTCAGGCTGGGGCCCCAGCACTAGTACGTTTGAATGCATGGGACCCACGACGAGTTAGCGATTGCGGTGCCGTCAATATAGCCTCGGGCTCAGAGGAGAGATCACAGAGGTTGATTTGATGGCATGCAGGTATGTTTTGAGAACGTGCATGTCCCGATCAACAGGCGACTGCCGGTGCGGAGATTGAAACGAACCAACTTGAGTGAAGGCGGGAGAGGTTTCCCACGCGAGGACCCCGGGGTGTGCCTCATAGCGCGTACGCACCGTGTTGCGATGGCGTTCGGCTCGTTGTGCGGGTCGCGCCACAATCAGGTGACGGGAGAAATGATGATTCGGATGGCGATCGGGGAGATAGGCCGTGGTGCAAGCGAGATGCAGGGCGTGCAGGGAGAGGTGATGTCAGGCGTGATGCGATCTGGGGTGATGGGAAGACAGGCACTGGATGGAGTGGAGGAGGCCCGAGAAGGAAAGGGGTGGTAATCTATCTATGACGCGGGTGCGGGAGGCATCATAACACGAGGCCTGAGAGCGAAAAAAAATCCCAAGGAAGATGGCGGCGCCGACACGAGGCAGAGACCCCGGGAACATGTGGCGACACGAGATGAACATGACCTGGGAAAACACGCGACGACGTGGGCGCGATCAATGGGCGGCGCGGGCACATGGAGATGTCCCCGCGGGGGTGGGAGCGGGCAATTGTGCGGTGATGGAGGACCGCACGGCAGCCATGAGGCGGGTGATGGAGGCGCGGCGGGAAGGGGGTGGCTGGGGTCCTGCTCGTCAAGTGCCAGTGTGAGCGACTGCGCGAGGCCAACCGTTTCCAAATTGGACAGAACAGGCCTCGCCAACGTTGCGTGTCGCGGTGGGGAAACGCCGGCCGAAGCATCCGCTGGCTGTCCGCTGACTGCTTGATAAGACCCCCTCCGTGAAAACTGCCCCTCGTCGACCCCGACGTCGACATGTCTCTCTCCCCACAGCCCCCCTCCGCCAATCCCATGCCCTCGCCCCCTCCCACACAGTCCAACGCACAGCTCGCCCACCTCCTCACCACCAGCTACCGCGAGTCCGACAACCTCCGCAAAGAGCTCGCCGCCACCCGAAAGCACCTCGACAAGGCAGAGCGGCTCCTCGCAACCTATGCCAGCGCCGCCTCTCCGCCGAACACCAACAACGGCGCCCACTCCATCTCCGAGGCCGCCCAGCGTGTCATCGCAGAGTGCGAGGCACGCGCCGATCGCGCCGAACACGCCCGCGACGAGGCCGACGCCCGCCGACGCGTCCTCTCCGACGCCTGGGAGGAGCTCAATCGCTACCTCGGCGTCGTCGAGCTCCGCGCCGCCGACGCCAGAGCGGGTTTCGCCCGTCTTGTTGCCGAGGGCGGCGGCCAGCTCGTCCTCGCCCCCGTCCCCCTCCCCGGCTACTTCCCCCAGACCGCCATTCCCACGCCCGCCGCATCCAGCCCCGCCATCATGCTCGTGCCCCCGCCCGCAAGCCACCGCGCCCATCGCCACTCCGCGTCCCTCAACTCCTCTCACAACATGCCCCCCCTCCCCCCCTTTCCCCACCAAACCACGTCCCGTGTCAGGCCACGCTCGGGCAGTTTTGACGAATCCTCCTATCAGCTCGCACCCGGCCAGCCCCCCGCAAAACGCCCCCGTAACGAACGCGACTATGACAGGGTACGTGATCTACCCCCGCTTGCACCCGACCTGACATCACTTTCAGTCCCATCCCCGCGTCCGACCGCTCGATGTCGATGTCCACCATCGCTCCCATCTCCCATCCCCGCATCCTGCGCATCAGACCTCTCTTGCCGCGCCACGTCGCTCGACTACCCGCGCACACGAGAGATCGTCCTCCCGCTCGTCCCAGCGCTCCCTTTCCATCGATGAGATGCTCCTCGAAGCGACGACCGACGACCCCCGCCCCCGCGGCGAACCCCAGTCCCCACGGGCTGTCCTCGCACACCACCAACACCCGAATCACGCTCCAACCCCTAACAGCCAGCGCTCGATCGTGGGACACTCGACGCCAGGCCCCCTCGACCAGCCTGGCGAACAACGCATGTACCAAACGCACATCTTTGCCCCCCCCGTCACCGGCGCCCCGATGAAGAAGGGGAAACCCGGCTCGACCCCGGCTATCAGTACGTACTTTACTGTGACGCCGCCGCGTGGTGCTGACGTCGATTCAGTCGCCAACGGTTCAGCCGCTCTCCCTGCTCCACCACCCATCACAACGACTACTGCGCCGCCTCCACCGACGCCGACAACCGCAGTCCCCCAGTCCGCGACCGCACCTGCCCCGCCCACCCCCGCTCCCCACCCCCACCCTCCATATCCACCCCAAAACGCCCAGGGTCAGCGGATCTGCCGGCAATGTGGCTTAGCTGGCCGTTACAAGGATGGAAAATGTGTCGAGAAATGGGGTCCCGGACCCGAAGGACCCGGCACTGTATGTGACCGGTGTCGAAAGAAGATGAAACGGGTCGAACGACGAAGCACGGTGGAATCCCAGAACCAATCCCAGCCCCACATTGGCCACCAACCCAGCCACGGTACGGCAGGCACCCTGGCACACGCCCACTCGATGCCCACACATGGGAATCGAGTTACGCGCGCCGATACGATACCCGTCACCGTAGGGATTGGATCGGGGGGAACGCAGCTCAGCATCGGACATGCGACGCAGATGTCGATGCTCATTTCCAAGGACAGACGCGATCGAGAACGGATGCCAACGTCGTCGCTCGCACACCCCCCCTCGCACCCCTCCCGTTCAGGCGATTCGCAACGCGAGCCACCCTCCCCACCCGCCATTGCCACGTTGCAAACTGATGATGACGAGCCTCATCGACGTGGAAGCGCAGATAGGGGGCGAAGGCCGATGAGTTCCGGTAAGATTTATTGATGCCGCTATTGCCTCGTCAACATCGTTCTTTTGTTCGATCGCATTGATCTCGCTCCTTTTCTAGCCGCTCCGCCGCTCATAAAACACCTTCCATCGCCCAGCCACTCACAATCGCATTCAAATTCCCGCCGTGGGTCAGACGAGTCCTCAGCGGACGCCGAGGGCGATCCAGATGCGGATGGTGATCCAGATGCGGACGCAGACGCGGACGCGGACCTCCTCGAGGCCGTCCACGCGGCAGAAAACCGAAGTACAAGTATGAAAGCAGAGGACGCAGAGAACGACGATTGATGCATCGTGCTTCGGACCCACATTTTTGTCCGTAGCTTCAGGTTCTTGGTTTTGGGTTTTAGGAAGGGAGAGGTTCCAGCGGAGATCACAAAAAAAACGGTTTCAAGCATCCACCAAAGCACATACGTCCACGTCACATCAAACACAACTCGCATTCGCATATACGCATCCAACATCACATCCGCATCGTGTATCACATCTTTTGCCTCGGAACCACCTTTGGTTAGCATCCTCTGGCCTCTCCGCTGTCCGGAAAACAAAAAATGGACTCATTCTAGATGTCTCTCGTTATGCGACGCCGCTCACGATTTGGAATAGCTATGTTGGGATTTGGCTCCCTGTGTTACTACGCTCTCTCTTTTTTTTTTTTTTCTTCTTCCTTTCATCCAATCGTAGCCACTTCCCTGGTTCATCCCGCCCCTTTCTGTGCACTGATGCTATACGCGCTCACCCTCGTCGCAAGCTCATCACTACCTACCACGATGCCACATCACTTGCAGACGTCCACATTCTTGGACGAGGACACGGAGCACTTTCATGAACGCGCATCGCGTTCTGTAGCCATTACGAAGCAGACACCCTTACGAGCAGATCACGAAAAAAGACGTAATGTGTACTAATATACCCCATTTCCCTGTCCGTCCGTCTGCTTCAGGTACGCGCGCGCTATTGGCGTTTCGGTTTCATGTCTTGATGACGGCGACAGTGGTAGTCCTCCCCCCATATGTGGTGTGGGTGACTTCCATATGGGGCATGGTGGGATCAGTGCGGCTGATCCATTTTGATTTTGATCTTGCGTCGTGATGACGGCGGACACGCGCGATTCGGTATGCCGACGGAAGCGGGCGACGCCGCACACGTGTGTCGTTTCGATGTCGCGGGTGTTGCGTGCGTGCGTGTGGACAGCTGAAATGAGGCGGCTTGGCGCCAGGCGTACCGGTCCCCGAGGCCAAGACCAACTAGGCGTTATCGGCTGCAAACACGTCGTCGTCGCGAGGACCGAGGTGATAGCTCGGGATCCAACGCTCGATCAACGGCGGCGGTCCTGTATGTCGCACGCCCAGCGTGGCCAAACCCACGGGCCGCCCGACGCGTGCTCGAAAACAAAAGCAAGTCGTAAGTAGGTCATCACGAGCGTGGCGTACGGGGCTTATATCTGCACGTCATCATCACGCCACTGGAACAACAACAAAAAAGGACAAGACCGTGGAGCCCGAGAGAATATGATGCGATCCATACTTGTCCAGTGACGGCATCTTTACTTGTGCAAGTCGACAACGCCTCATTATAATTGGGTCGGCGTCCGTCCCGTCGTTGCTATGACCAAGCTTGGCCGAACCCAAGTTGGAACCCGCGGTGGGAAAAAAAAACACCCCCGACAGTTGATTGTCACAGTGCTTGTCCGATGTGGCGACACTCCGCAGCACGTCGTTGACGTTGGACCGCTCAGGGTGGATCGAACGCCCAACGAAACGGCGCGCGTGTGGGGGGGCTCTCGACGTGACGGGTGGGTGACGCGTACCGAGTCCTGCCAGAGATTAGCATGTCAGTTCACGTGGTGAGGATGGGGGGTGGGTGCACGATGGGGCCTAGTACGTCGTTCGTGAACGCGCTCGCTACTAGCCGCCCGTCAATGATGTGGCGGCGGTGGGTACGTCATGAATCAGAATGATGGGCACCGAACGCTGGGCGTCCCGGATACGGTCAGCCCTGCCAGGCCCCCAGACGTGCGCGGAATGAAAAAACTCCGAGGGGGTGGGTAGTAGTGTACTCCGTCGTACGTACGACGTGCGCGCGCGCCCAGCGCTGAGCCAAGACGGTGTGCACGACCGTCATGATCAAGCATGGTAATCTCATAGCCTGAGGTACCCACCGCAACGGCGGATCGATCGAATCCAATCCATGACCGCGATCGCGGCGTTCGGACACAAAGTGGGCTGGCGTCGGGGTAAACGTTTCCGGGGCTCGGCGGAGTGCAGTGGTGCCCAGTGCCAAGGTTGCGGATCGTGTTGGACTCGGGCGTCGAGTGGGTCCGGTGCGGAGAGCGTGGCGGCTTGGCACTTGGCATCGTCCGTCCCTATCGTCGGCCGTTTTTTTTTTCTTTCCTTTGCGCGCTGACACTGGACACGTGGTCGGGTCGACCCGGGGACCTTGGGGCGATGGCCGAATCGTCCACTCAGGGGTGCTGGTGAGTGTGAAGGATGATCGATAGGATGATCATCAAGCGCGTGCAAAGTGACGTGCAGCGACCCACATCGAATGCCAATGAAACAAAACAAAAAAAGAGGTGTGCGTCGAAACGCGAGTACATTGGCGGGCCCCGCCGTTTCCTCGTTGTGAAGGCGCGCCGACAAGGTGTTTTTCGGGTCGCGTCCTGAGGGCCATGATCATCGAAACATCATGCTGCCAGTCCTCTGATCAAAAGGTGGATATAGGGGTGGCGGTGTCCATGGGAATGGAGGATTCGAGTGACTCGAGCGTGGATCAGTGAGACCAAAAAAACACGCCCTCGCGTACGGGTTTGACTCGTGAACGAATTTGCAGTGCCAGGCGTAAGCGCTAGTAGTCGTACAGGAAGGTGGGCGTCGTAAGTACAATGGAGGCCATCCTTGGTTAGGTAAACCCCTGGTGTCAACGTCTTTTTTTTTTCTCTTTTTTTTCACTCACCCCGACTTGAAGACAGTGGTCCACCTCACGACGTGTACAACTCACTTGAAATTGTGGGCACATGGTACCCTCTATCTCATCATCGCATCCAAGAGAATCTGTCATTCCTACAGTTCGACATGGAAATGCTAGTTGAGAGGAGAGTGAGAAAAGGGAGTCCATTCAATCGGGGCTGTGCCACTTTAACATTATGCAGAGTCGACCCTGGACTTGCCTTTTTCTTGTTTGAAAGGCAAGCTACTAACCTGTTTGGCCTCGTGGGTGCTACTCCATTGCGCTCGGATAAGTCCCGTATCAGCGAGCGCCTAGCAAACCCCATCCATACCTCTTACCGACCAGCCGTTGGCCGCAATTCCGCAGCTGAGTCTCTCCCGATCATCGCTTCCGTTGTCACGCCATCAACGGACGAAAAAAAAAACTTTGCGCTCACATACGAACAGGGAACACAACGAGCGCACTACTCGCACAAACGCATCATTGAACCAACTTGAGAAGTCGGGCGTTTCCATGACGATCCCGATTTTTGACCGTCGGCAAAGGAATTGCGAAGCGTCCGTCGGAGGACGACCCAAAAGAGAAGCCGTTGTACTTTTTTTTTTCTCTTCAGGGGTTACGTGGACGAGAACGGGGTTCCCAAGGTTCTCGAGTCTAGAAGATTAATGTTTGCAGACCATGGCGTTACTGGGGACATACCGTTCGTACTTGTCTGACCCCCCGTTAGGACTGCCGGATACCTGTGGATCAACGTATGTGACTCGCGCTGCATATTTCATCCGTTTTCAAAGAGGTGCAACCAACGACAGGCATAATCAGTGAGTGATATTTCTTGTTCATGTCAAGTTTGATGCCTGTAGATCAACGTATGTTGGTAACTCGCGCTACGCGTTTCTGCCTGTTTCAAAGTTGCGCGACTAACAGGCATAATCAGTGCGTGATCTTCCTGGATTGTGCAGACCATCTACAAGGAATTTTGATTTCATTGATCGATATCGCGTACCCGGATTAGTAGCCGACCAGGTAAGGATCGTATGGTCGTAGCCAGTCTGCCACGACTGAAGACCACCTCTGACCGCCTCAAATGCTGCCCAAATGTGGCCATGAGTTTACCTTGCGGAAAGGCGAACCCATGGGGGGCCGGTCGTTTACAGGATCCTGCGCTGATGGATTCAAGTCTGTAAGTCGTCTACATCGCTATCAGGTCAGACGCGCCTTCGTGGCATGGCACGCAATGTTCATCAGCTTCCGACACGTGCGCATCGTGTTGCCAATCACACCATCGGGTTCCCTTTGCCACACACCCTCGCTTCTGAAGCCCCTGAAGCATCTCTTCCATTCCTTCGAGGGGCCGAAAAAAACACATATACGGGCCCTCCATCACGTGCATCTTGCACCGGTTCAGCCGCACGATCAATGATGGAACAAGGTACCCACCCTTTTGATCGACTTCAGGGATCAATCAGTGGCTTGATCGCCTACCTTTTGTCCCTACGGCTCTCACGTTGGGTCGTGTTCTTGCCACTTGACAGATGGATCTCCTATTTCCCTGACCGTCATTAATGGTATTCCGCCGTTTCGTTGACACGCATAATTGCGGCCCTTGGATCCTCCACGCTACCAGTGCAGGGCCGACCCTGACGTGTCATACCCAGGAGCACAAAAGGCAATTGGATCTGTTAACCATTATGACCTGGATCAATGTTCATTGCGCAAAGTGGTTAATGTGACGAGAAGTGGAGCTCCAGACCCCAAAGCACCCGACATCATTTGCAACCACGTCGAAAAAAAAAGGAATATTTCTATCCTCGCGTGCGTCATCTGCAAGGAACGGGTGGCAGAAAACAAGGTCTGTTTTTAAGTATACCCACTTTTTTTGGGTCGGTGCAAAGCTTGAACATTGGGTGAGTACAAAGATCCGCATGACTGATAGTTCCGCGATAGGGTACTCGGTTAGTCTGGTCACCAGACTGGTACTCGGTGTGAGACGCCGATAAGGCTTCAAGCGTGCATTTGTGGGGGTCGGACTCGGATGTATCCTCGGACGTAGAAAAGGTGGTCTTGTGATTCTTGAGAACGGGATGCGCTCCAAAGTTGAACTGGTAAAGGACTCACTGTCTCAGCGTCAAGGGTGAACGGCGTCGGGCACCACGATCATGGTATTCGAGGAACTGACCCGAGTGTGCCAGTGGCATGATACGATCCTATCCCGCGAATAACCGCGTTTTGGTATACAGGAATCGGGGCTTAAACATACCGTGGGGTAACCGTAAGAGGCAGAGTTCACTGGCCAATACTAGGAGACCGCTTCAGGGCCATGAGGCTGGAATGCAGAAAGCTGACGAGTTAGTCTAATCGGTTTCCAATCCGGGAAGATGTCATTATGCCTACCAAGACTTGACAGGAGATCGGCATCCCAGGCTGTGCATGTCAACACTCGAAACGGTGCTGTGATTTCACGAACCTGGGGTATACGAGCGACTCATGTTTAGTTACCACGCACTGGGGTGCGGACCATTGACATGCGGTGACTCTGAGTACTACATCATCGATTCTAATTTCTGGTGGAAAGAATGGGCTCGCTGGCAGTAGAAACGGTTTTATATCCCCCATTCAAGGTTCGTGGTAGCCGCAATGGGAGTGATCCTCTGTCAGATTTACACTGGGCTGGCAACTTGAGCTTAATTCGGTCAGGTGTCAATGTCTCGGATAGAACGCGGGAATATGGCGGGAAACAAAATACCACCGACGTGTACTACTACTAGGCTACCGTCAGCACTTCAACAACTATGATTCAATTTTGTGAGCGGTTTTTTTACAAGTGAAACAACGTCCAGAGGAGCTCACTTGTCTGCGTCCAGGTCCGGAAGATACTCGTTATATGTGCGAATGCAAACCCGATGCCCTGAACCCTTTCACACCATTCCTATGGTGATAGTCGTTGAGAAGTTCTGGGGCGCAATGTTGCCCATCTTCACGGCCATTTCCGACTATTGCTCTAGACTTGCATCGAGCCGCCGTTTGAGCACGTGTCGTCAATGCATATATACACTGGATGCCCTGCTTCTGCCGCACCACTGTCTTTTCCTCCCCGTCTACTCCTTGAGCGCCGAATGAGGACAATAAGAGGCAGATCCAACCGTTCGGGCGGTGCCCAACCGCCCCCTAGCCCAAGTGCAGCACGTGCCTCTTTCCCTCAGCTCGAGATTCCTACTGATTTTTGAGCAACCACAGCAAGCGCCAGCGCCAGAAGCGGATCCACACCACCATAACCCGCTCAAGACCTTCTTTGCGCGAGGACGACAGGTATCAGAAATCAAATCTGTTCATTTGCCGTCGCTCTGACGTGCGCTTTTCTTGACTAGCTCATCGATCGCCTTCCCTCAATCCGTCGAGCGCAGCAATTGCATGGACCCAGGGATGATACGACGAGCAACACCAATGTACATTAGAGTTTTCTCTTGTGGTGGATGACCAATCTGGTTTCCTTGTAGAATCCAGCGTTTCTGACTGTTCCTGATTCCTCGAAAATGGGGCCTGTGGGTTCAAACCGGTCATTCGTTGTCGTAAATAATCAGGTGCGCTGAACGTCGTTTGTATACTATCATGTCCTTTACTGTTGCATCCTATTCCAGGAACGTTCGGGGAGTACTTCCAGACATGGCGAGCAAGACACCGTGGTACAAGTCACCCCTCCGACAGAACGGGGTGAGTCAAGCAGTAAATCGATATCATACAACGCGAAAGCTGTGGCAGACACAGGGGGCCACACGGATTCCTCTCTGCAATCGATTGACTACTTCGATGTCACAGATCTTCGGCCGTTCGCAGCCTTCAACGACAAAATCATTGGGGTACTTGCGAATGTGGGTTTCACCTCGACCATTGAATGCTGTTCTGACAGGCATGGATAGTGTCATCCACGTGTCAAAGTCGCGTTTAGCGGCTTATCATGGGCATCTCAGGCATGCTTAACCTTTCAGAGTATGCTCTTGAGTTCTCACTCTCCGTGCAAACAGACGATCGTCAACCAAGATAGCCGCGACAGATCTGTCTACAAGTTGTTGTGGAAAATCAAGGAAATCTACGAATTCATGATCACAGAGGGAGAGCTCAACAAAATACGGCTCATGCCAGATGTCCTCGCTTCCCTGTCAGAACAGGTTGTCGAGTGCACAAAATTCATGGAAAAATATTCTTATCTTGCGCGTCTTTGTAGGGTGATCATCCTTCAACCTTGTTGCTTTGTTTGAACCTGTTTGATAGGGACCCGACTCGATAAGGACGTTCTTTTGGAAACCGACGCAATCACCAAGAGGTACACTGATTCGCTAGACTCGTTGGTGACGTTGTTCCGGGGTCATGCTACTTCCGGCGCGTTGACCAACGTCTACCATGTCTTGGAGGATCTCCACGGACCCGGTGAGTACATGTAAAGAATATCGTAGTCGATAACCAACACGCCTTCCCGTCACTCTAGGACAGAACTTGCACTTCAATGCTATTACACGCACGGCTGGGGCTGGGTTAGATCCCACGAAGATCTGTCTAGAAGGAACGCGAACGGAGGTCCTTGCAGAGATCATTGACTGGGTCTGTAGTGGGGATGACCCTCAGCGTGTCTTTTGGCTCTCTGGAGCTGAGGGTACTGGCAAATCAGCGATTGTTCATACGGTAGCACGCTGGCTCAAGGAGGCTGGTAGGCTGGGGTCCTTCTTGTGTTTCGACGTCACCCAGCAGGGTGAACCCCGCCCCGAAAGATTGTTCACGACAATCGCTGGGGATTTTGCCAACTTCGACCTGGAACTCAGGCAAGCTGTGGCAGATACTGTGTCCACGGACTCCGCGCTGCTGACCACGGCGGACATCCCTTCGCAGTGGGAGAGGCTGGTCCTCAACCCTCTAAGGAAGTCAAGTTCCCATCTTGGTCCTGTGGTCCTTGTTATCGACGCCTTGGACGAGTGTGGTCTATCTACCTCTCGGGAACCTATCCTTCATGTCCTTGCGGACGAGTCGACCCAACTACCTCCCAATGTTCGTGTTCTCGTCACTTCCCGCCCCACAGGTGACATCAATGCGGCGCTGGAGGGCAGGCCCCATGTCCGTGCGACATCCTTGGATCACATGCCTCACGAAAGCGTTCGAACGAGACATACGTTTCTACATTTCCCATCGCGTGCACGCCTTGCGCGACGAACAATATGCTTTACTCACCACGAAGGCTGACGGATTATTCGAATGGGCGCGTATCGCATGCGATTTCATCTCATCTCCAGACCAAGGAGGACCATCTCCGGAAGATCTCTTTGAGTGCATCCGCTCTCTAGCCGATGGAGGACCTCGATCGCCGTTGGACCAGCTGTACACCATTATCTTGAAGCGGGCTATACATGATTCACGCCTTGCTCGTTATCGGTTTAGCTCGGTGATGCGGCAAGTACTTGGAACGCTCGAACCGCTCCCGATGGCTTCTCTCAATGAAATGCGATCTTTCTTTTCCGCACCACAGGACCCGTTTCATGTGGAGTCCATCCTGAAATCCATAGCCCCCCTTATCGCTGGCGTTACTGATCCGACTTCTCCTGTCCGACTCTTCCACGCTTCCTTCCGGGACTTCCTCACAGATCGCGCGCGGAGTGGGGAGTTCTTTGTTGAGCTGAATGGCGTACACCAGGACCTCGCAGTTTCCACGCTAGCTGGCATGAAGAATGGGTTACAGTTCAACATATGTGGATTAGAAAGCTCGTACCTACGCAATTCCGACGTCCCCGATCTGGCCCAACGCATTAGAGAACGTTTCTCTCCCCATTTGTCCTATTCTTGTCGGTTCTGGACTGCCCATGTTCATGGTTCGACATTCGACACACACCTAGCGAACGAACTGTGTTCCTTCTTTAAGGATCAGCGCTTAATCTTCTGGTTTGAAGCACTCGGTCTTCTGGGTTGCATTGTCGAAGTTCCTGCAATGCTGGCTGCTGCAAGAAAATTGATCGAGGTTAGCAAATGATCTTGTTTCTGTGCCAGCCATCTTATCGAGTTTTACCGAAATTAGGGTCGTGATGAGTATACAGACACATTGTCCATAATGCGTGATGCGCAGAAATTCGTCGAAATGTTTGGTAGTGTCATCACACAGAGCACCCCACACCTTTACCTCTCCGCATTGCCCTTCGCACCTGAGCAGTCTATCTTGGCCAAGCTATTTGCGTCAAAGATTTCTCAGGCTCCTCGTGTTGTTTCGGGACGCGAAGCAGAGTGGCCCTCCGCTCAGCTTTCATTCAGAGGACATGCCGACTGGGTCCGTTCTGTTGCCGTCTCGACAGACGGGAGATGGATTGTGTCGGGCTCAGATGATTCAACCATTCGAGTGTGGGATGCCGAAACGGGGCTAGAAGTCAGCGATCCTCTCGAACACAGTGGGTTTGTCGTGTCCGTCGCTTTCTCGCCAGATGGCAAGATCATCGTGTCTGGTTCATCAGACACGACAATTCGAGCCTGGGACACCCAAACTAAGTTGCAGGTTGGGAGTGCTTTCCATGGGCACACCGGTTCGGTAAACTCGATTGCGTTTTCCCCGCATGGGATCTGGTTCGCCTCTGGATCGTCGGATAACACCATTCGAATCTGGAACACCAAAGCCCATATACAAGTTGCCCTACTCAAGGGACACACCAATCCGATCAACTCGATTGCGGCCTCACTTAACGGCGAGCGCATCGTCTCGGGCTCATCCGATGGTACTATCCGTGTATGGAGCACCCTGACGTGGTCACAAGTTGGCGGCCCACTCAATGGCCCCCCAAGTCCAGTCAACTCAGTCGCTTTCTCTCCCGACGGCAAGCTCATTGCGTCAGGTTCAGATGATTCCATCATTCGATTATGGGACTTTAGAGCAGGCTCGCAAGTCGGCACTCTCGAAGGGCACATTGACCATGTCACCTCTGTCGCGTTCTCAGTAGATTCCAAGTTCATAGTATCGGGGTCAACTGATCGCACCATCCGGGTGTGGGATGCTGCGACGCACTCACAGGTTGGAACTCCCCTCACAAAGCATACTGGCAGAATCAGCTCGGTAGCCATCTCGCACGATGGGAGGACCATCGTGTCGGGTTCCTGGGATGGTACGATCCGAACGTGGGATACCAAGTTGAGCCCAAAGCTTGGTAGGCAGACGAGCTCAGTCTTTTCGGTCGCGTTTTCGCCAACCACGAAGCAAATCATTTCGGGCTCATTTGATGCCACACTTAAGGTGTACGATGCGGTGACAGGCACGCAGGTTTTCAGCAAGCCGTTTCATGGGCACACCTCCGCAGTTGTCTCGGTTGCTTTTTCGCCGGACTGGACGAGAGTCGCTTCGGGCTCATCGGACAAGACAGTCCGAATTTGGGACATGGAAGCAAGGGCGGAGGTTGGCAGTCCCCTCAGAGGGCACGCCAGTAGGGTCAATTCAGTTGCTTTTTCTCCGGATGGGAAATGGGTCGTGTCAGGCTCAGATGATAGCACCATCCGCGTGTGGGACATGGTGACCTCGCAGACCAATGCTATTCTCGAAGGACACAAGGACGCTGTCAACTCCATCGTGTTTTCTGTGGATGGCAAGCGCCTTGTCTCAGGTTCAGCCGACAAAACCATCAGGGTATGGGACGCTGCGATATGGTCGGTCACCGGCAATCCGTTCACAGGTCACACTCAGCCAATCCGCTCAGTCGCACTCTCCCAAGATGGTGCACAGATCGCGTCTGGTTCGTCAGATAACACCATCAGATTGTGGAATGTGCAAACGGGTTCACTGGTCCGCACACTGGAAGGGCATACCAACACAGTCAGGTCGGTTGCGTTCTCGCCTGATGGGAGGTACGTTGTGTCGGGCTCGGACGATAGCACTGTTCGGGTGTGGGATGTCAAGACAGAGTCTCAACTCGGGAATCCTCTCCTTTGGCACACCTCCCGGGTCCGGTCCGTTACGCTTGACGCTGAGCGGATAATCTCAGGCTTGGAAGATGGTACTGTCCGTGTGTGGGACCTTCAATTGGTCTTGCGCGGGGACGATCGACAAAACACGCCTGCCATCTCCGCGTCGTCAGCGGGCGGGGGTATTCACCAACTACACCACGTTCGATTCTCCCCATCCACCCATCATGCATTGCACGACCCCCCTCGCGTGGATAGCACGATAGACAGGGCAGATCCCATTCGAGTAGGAGAGGAGGGTTGGGTCGAGGTCGTTGGCGCACGTCGGTACCTTCTTTTCTGGGTACCTGTTCACTGGCGGAACACGCTGTGCCATTATCCGCCGGCGAACGTCATGGTGATACCTCGAGGCGTGGAATTTGACCTGAGCAAGATGGCGCATGGTAATAGTTGGGAGAAATGTTGGGTCGGATGAACCACGAAGAGATCTCTTTCATCTTGTCTTGATCGTATGTTTGGGTCGGCTTGTGCCCTTGTTACTTCTCGCTATGGACTCGTTGGTCTCGTCAGCTTCCCGGCCGCCCCACCACGCCATCGCCGTGTCCATCTCAAGTATTCTCTGTTGAGTCTGTCCCCAAGTGCCGCGGTGCGGTCTTGCCCGAGTTCTCAAAGAACCTCGAACCGTGTGAACCGCATGATGAGACATCAAATTATCAGACTAGGTTCGAGAGGATAAAGCATCGCAAGCCTGAACGTCGAGAAGAAAAAATTCAGAGGGTTACAGACTCCGAGTCTTCCCCGTACATGGCATTGATTGTCGTTCAAGATCTTACAAAACGTCGAGCGTGCGTACATTGTCCAGAATATCATCCAATGAGAAGTTCTCCCGTATTTGCACAGTGATCAGGCTATCCGCCGCGACGCGCTTGTAGTCCTCCACGCGTCGACCCCTCGAAGCCAACCTCACCAAAAGTGCACCAAATGGCTGTCTAAGACGCGCAACCAGCCGTCGTGCCCGCGTCTCCCTGTCCACCGGAACCATATGCGCGCGAGCACGGTGTGACAGCGACTCAGGTTCAGGAAGTGGCGACGAATCGTCGTCGATGTCCTCGTCAGAGATCTCTTCATCGTCAATGGTCGGTGAAGGCGGTGGCGCAACGTCATCCTCTACATACGTGCCACCTTGCATATTTTCGCAGTCCAGGAGAGTATCCAACCAGGGGTGAATGAGATACAGTGAATTCATCCGAGAGAGGTCTTGTTTCGTTTGGATCTCTATTGTTCCGAAGGCGAGAGTGTCTACGCGAAAAAAACGACCTGAACGTGTTCGATAAGACGAAAAGGGTGGAAGATAGAAGGCAATGCATGGAAGTGTCATCCGACTCGCTGCGAACCCGGGTGAGGGAAGCTTGTTAAGACGATCGTACAACCTCAGGGCTGCATCGATGTCGAATGAAGTATGGAACCTAGTGGTCGTATTTTCTATCTCGGCGTCGGGAATGGGTGACGGCAGGTGTGACGTCGCCGACCCGCTGAATACAGTGATATGGGCGGGGAGGCAACTGTTATAGCTGCCAAACTCTCCAGTCCACGCAAGGATGCTCACATCTCCGGATGCAGTGAGAACATGCGCCAATAGACGTCCCAGTGAACCATCCCCTTCACCATATATTGCGGGTATACCGGTGACCGAGAAAATGCCGAGCAACGAGTATGCAGCGTCCTCCACCATGGTCGTCTGCCGGCTCGAAGCAAGGCGTAATTTTTCCCAAATGCTGCTCAAGCCTGGACGGAGTGCCATCAATTGCTGTGCAGACACCCCAGTGGCGTGCTCCATCTCTGAGATCACTTCTGGTGACTTTTTATGGTTCGGCAATTCCAGATTGAGATAGAGAGTCCAATCCTCCGTGTAAAAGTGGATGATCTTGGAGGCGATGTACTCCTGAAGTGTCCAGGCGCGAGTGTTCCAAATGCTCCTCACGAGATCACCGGGGTTTGATGGTGAGCGAACACCTCGGAGGAAAACGATCATCATAGCAGAACCCTGGTACCACTTGAACATGGCAACCAGCGCTTCTTGGAGCACGAAGTGGTCCGACTTGTCGATACAACACGTATCGCTCCATGCCCAATCGAATCCGGCATCCCGAACGATCTCGCAGAATGTTTGCAACTTGTCATGAGTTGGAGAATTATCGAGGTCATACACCGCTATGTGTATGACCTGGTGGAACAGTGGTTCATTATCTTCCCACCTGTACGATAGCATCACGTATCGGAAGTACTGCCGCACTTCACGTTTGATCCGGACGTAGTCGATGCGTGTCACCATTGACGATACAAGTCGTTTGAAGATTGGCAGGGACTCGAATGCAGATGCCTGCTCAGCCCTACTGTGGAGACGGCCGGTGGTGGTGTTGATGAGCACACGTGGCGAATGACGTATCGTCCGTTGAACGACTTTGCGAATTGTTGCACGTATGCTCGATGGGCTGATATACCGGTCAGCGTGCTCTGTCGAATAATGTAAACAACTTTATCATGGTAATGAAGATGCAACTCACGTTGAACGTCGGGATCAGGTGACTGCGCTATTTTCGAGAGCATCTCCTCGAGCGCGTCAACCGCACTGTCGTACTCTCCTGCGTTCTGTAAGATTGTACGCTTGATCTCGTAGCCCCGCGGTGACGTCGGATCGAGCGCGATCACCTGGTAATGATGCGTCAACAAGGTCAACCTCCGTGGGAGGAAAATGATGTACTTGGTTTGCATCGTCCACGGCCAGTTTCCACGATCCACATGCCACAAATGCATTGCCTCGCTTGATGAGAACCTCTTGTGGGGAGAGGGGATCGAGTGACAAAACGGACGTATAGTGGGAGATGGCCTCGTCATGTCGCTGGGCATCCACTGCTGTATCTCCGAGATATTCCGATTTCTGTAGGAGACGTTGACGGAAGTCTGACGGGAATTGTTACATAGGCAATGACACCACGAGATCCACGATCACTTACCCAGAGCCCACCCGAGATGATCACTCTGGGGGTCTGGCTCCTCTCCTAATTCACTCGTCATTTGGTGGAAACACTCGACCGCATCCTTGGTGCGGCCCGCTGTATACATGGCTTCACACAGACGCTGTCGAATTGTGATGTTGAGATTATCAAATTTCCAACCGGATATCTGTCACAAACGGGAGCGATCTCGGTACGCTGCAACACATTCGTGAAGAAGCTTACCAATGACACGACCACGAATGGCCAACTCGTGTTGTATCGCATTTCGGCTCGAGTACGCTCGAACGACTGTATTGCACCCTTGGAATCGCCACTCTCCAGCTGAGAATTTCCAAAGAGAAGACACATATATGCCTTGTAAAGGTGTCAGTAGAGAAAGAAATTCACCGCGTGGTAACGCATTGTGCACGTGCCTGAACTACGTCGCATACTGGGTTCAAGGGGATCTTAGTAATCAGTTGGTCTAATTGCGATATGGCCTCGCGGTGCTCTCCGGCCATAAACACGACGATAGCCTAAGAGAGATGTGCAATTGAGGGGAAACGAGGTTCGAAAAATACAGACCTTGATCAGAAGGAGAAAAGTAGAATGAGATGAATGGAAGCGCTCGAATGCGATGTCGCAGGTCTGATATGCCTCGGGACTTTCCCCATTGCCGACAAGCACTATACTCTTTGCAACGTAGCCAACGACGGACGGCCGAATTTTGATGGACTTGGAGTGAATTGATATCAGCATTGATGCATGTGAGAGCAGAGCAACACATACCATTTCGGCATCGATAAGCGCTGTATCCCACCGCCGCAAACGAGCGCGCATGAGCGCTCGACTAGCGAGCACATGATGACTTGGATTCTGGGACTCGTCGATCGCTGCTGTCAATAAAGCCTCCGCGTTTGCGAGCTGATCGTGTTTCCATGAATCGAGCACAGCGTCGTCGATCTGGAGGTCAGATTTCTGGACAGTGTGTTGTAGACGAGAGGATGGGATTGAACCCTGTGTGGAATGACGAGCGGAGCAAGAAACATGGTTACAAACGTCATATTCCAAAGAAACACGATACTCACATAAATGTGGGATAGACTCTGAACGGTGATTTTCCTGCCGTCTCCACCAATTGGGAGAAACCGGCCGTCCGGAGAGAATGCGATTGAAGGGTTTTCAGTGGTTTGGATGGCATCAAGTTCCTTGTATGTCAACGTGTCCCAAAGCGTGATGCTACTTTCAGTAGAGCATGCGATGAATTCCCCATGCTTTGGTAGGGCAATGCACGAACGGAAATCGGCACCAGGGACTGACCATTCCGAGAGTGCTGACCCGGTGGATGCGTCGAACTCTTTGATTTCACCCTTGGATAGGACGAAGAGGTGGTTGTGGAACCAGAGCAGACCGGTGTTGTACCACGGGGACATTTTGACTCGAATCCCTGCGAGCAAGTGACCATCGTTGCTGTCCCAGACTCGAACGACATGGCCACTGGCTGTCGCGATCCGATCGCCCTGCGGTGAGTAATTGGCTGCTGCCACCTCGTCGTGGCAGAGTGTTTGCACTTTTCTGTACGTTGTAATGTCCCAAACGATGGCTGTCTTACTATCCGATGCAGAGTCGAGTCGAGTCGAGTCAGGCGAGAAATCGACTCACCGGAAGCGGCGGATGTACCGGAAAGTCTCCCTGTGCGCAAAGACTTGTTCGTATGTCTTTGCGTCCCACACAAGCGTATCGCCCAAGGATGTCCCCGCTGCGATCCATCTCCCATCGTTCGAGACAGCGAGACACTGCACTTGGGACGCTTCCATCGTTGCCGTTTGTTTGCCGTCTTCCACTCGCCACACTCCAACACTGCGCCAGTTCCAGCCCGCGAGGTACTCGCCATTCGCTGAGAAGGTCCCCACATGTATCGGACCATCGACGTCGATTTCGACGGGCAGGGTTTGCTCTTGTCCAACGGTCAGCGTCAACGCAGCTTCGTCTCAGCCTCCAGTACCCACCTGTCAGTGTTAACGACGTGGTCATGGTAGAGCAATGGTGAAGGTCAATGACCACGCTGTGAAGGTTGCCTGCTTCTCATTAAAGTTACACGTTGAGATAGACTAATTAGTTCACCTCGTGTTTTCGGTACTTGTTCATGTGGGCTGTGCTCCCAACAAGGAATTGTTCTCCCACCAGAATACCAAGACATGCACACTGCGAACAATTCTGCACCGTTTCGTGCGTCGTTTTTGTAATTCTTCTGTCGTGGGCTCAGCCGTGATGGATATCGCTCTTGCAGCAACAAACTAGGTGGCAATGCGTCAACTCCAAATCCTTCAGGTCGAACATCAGCGTAGACGGAAAAGTCATCAATAAGACTGTCTTGCTCGAGTTCTCATCGACTCGGAAGAACCTCAAACCTGGCCATGCACAAGACAGCAAGTTATCAGACCAGGTGCGAGCAGAGGAAGCATTACGCAAGCCTGAATGTCGAGCAGATTCAGAGAGGATGACGGAGTCCGAGTCTCCGTCGTTAACATAGTGTTTGATTGTCGTTCGTGATCTTACAAAACGTCCGAGCGTGCGTACATTGTCCAGAATATCGCCCAGCGAGAAGTTCTCCTGAATTTTCACAGTGATCAAGCTATCTGCCGCGACACGCGCTTGTAGTCCTCCACACGTGGGGCCCGACGGCCCCTCGAGTCGATGCCAACCTGACCCAAATGGTTGTCAAAGACGCGCAACGAGTCGTCGTGCCCGCGTCTCCCAGTTCACTGGAACCACACGCGCACGAGCACGGTATAACATGGAATCAGGTTCAGGAAGTGGCGATGAATCGTCGTCGTCGTCCTCGCCAGAGATCTCTTCATCGTCAATGGTTTGGGAAGGCAGTGGCGCAACGTCATCCTCTACTTAGGTGCCACCTTGCATATTTTCGCAGTCCAGGAGAGTATCCAACCAGTGGTGGATGAGACACATTGAATTCATCTGAGAGGTCTTGTTTCGTTTGGATCTCTCTATTGTTCCGAAGGTGAGTGTCTGCGCGAAAAACACGACCTGAACATGTTCCATAAGACGAAAAGGGCGGAAATTTTAAGACCTAAACGAGCACTGCCGAACGGGCCCTAAGTTAAGTTAGTAAGTTGATAAGTGGCGAGCAAGTGGGTTCCAGAAGTGGAAAATACTAACTTACACAAGTGTTGATTTACTTGGTCAGTAATATAACACGGCTAGCTAGGTCGTTTAGCCGTATGAGTGTTGAGCCAGTGAAACGCGTGGGGGTATCGGGTGACCTCGGGTGCCTTCAAGTTCCGTCTGCTTCCGGTGTTTCGCGTGCAGAAAGAAGGGTGGCCAGACTCCAGAGGCCAAGGGTATTATATTGGAGCGAACACAAAATGTATTGGAATTTGGGAGATTCCCCCGGTGTTCGAACCTTCGTCGTCGGATGATTCAGAAGTACGAGAGAAGAGAGAGAAGCAAGGCTGTCGGGACAGTAGGTTGGAACGCGAATCTCACCAGATTGGTACCGGCCAAGGCGAGACGGTAAGACGGGCTTGTCGCCCAAACTACCCTCCTGATGGCAATGGAGATGAAGAAAATCGTCCCATCTGCACTCTACGCTACGCTCTGTGCTACCTCGGCATCTCCCGGTCTGGGTCGGGGCCTGGCACTCCAGCCTCCCTTCATCCAACTGTCTTGCGACGCGGCCCGCATCCACCGCCGCACTTCGCGCTTGATCCGGACGTGGTCGATGCGTGTCACCATTGACGATACAAGTCGTTTGAAGATTGGCAGGGATTCAAATACAGATGCCTGTACAGCTCTACGGTAAAGACGGCCGGTGGTGGTGTTGATGAGCACACGTGGCGAATGACGTATCGTCCGTCGAACAACTTTGCGAATTGTTGCTCGTATGCTCGATGGGCTGACGTACCGGTTAGCGTGCTCTGTCGAATAATGTGAGCAGCCTTGTGATGGTAACAAGGATACAACTCACGTTGAACTTCCGGATCAGTGGACTGCATTATCTTCGAGAGCATCTCCTCGAGCGTATCAATCGCACTGTCATACTCTCCTGCCTTGTGTAAAGCTGCGTGCTTCATCCTGTAGCCCCATGGTGATGTCGGATTGAGTGTGATCACCTGATGATGGTGCATCAACGAAACTTCATGAGAGAAATGTGATTTACCTTGTTTGCATCGTCTACAGCCTGTTTCCATGATCTGCATGCCACAAATGCCTTGCCTCGCTTGATGAGAGTGCGTTGTGGAGAGGGGGGATCGAGAGACAAGGCGGTCGAATAGTGGGAGATGGCCTCGTCATGTCGCCGGGCATTCATTGCCGTATCTCCGAGGCGCTCCATGAAGTCTGCGAGACATTGTTATGTAAGCGACGACGCTGAACGGCACTGCGACAACTTACCGAAAACCCAATCCCGATGCTCACCATACAGGTTTGTCTCCCCTCCTAATTCGCTCGTCATTTTGCGAAAACACTCGACCGCGTCCTTGGTGCGGCCCGCTGTGCACATGGCCACACACAGACGCTGTCGAACTGTGATGTGGAGATTATCAAATTTCCAGCCGGATATCTGTCACACACGGTGAGCGATGTCGATACGCTGCAATATATTCCGTCGAGAACCTTACCAATGAGACCAAGAACAATGTCCAACCCGTACGGTTTCCTATTTGGGGTCGAGCCCGCTCGAACGACTGTATTGCACCATCGTGGTCGCCACTCTCCAGCTGAGAATTTCCAAACAGAAGACACATATGTGCCTTGTGCTAGTGTCAGTATGGATACCTACCGCGTGGTAGCATGTTATGCACGCGCCTGAACTCCATAGCATGTTGGGTTCAAGGGAACCCTGGCAATGAGGCGGTCTACTCTCGATATCGCCTCGCGGTGCTCTCCGGCCATAAACATGATGATAGCCTAAAATAGATGGGCAGTTGAGAGGCAATGAGGTCCGAAAAATACAGACCTGGATCAGAAGGAGAAAAGTAAAGTGAGATGAATAGAAGTGCTTGAATGCGATGTCGCAGGTCCGGTATGCCTCGTGCCTTTCCCCGTTGCCGACAAGCGCTATGCTCTTTGCAACGTAACCAACGACGGATGGCTGAATTTTGATGGCCTTGGTGTAATTAATATCAGCATCAATGTGAAAGCAGAGCATCAAGCACCATTTCGGCGTCGATGAACGCTGTGTCCCATCGCCCCAAACGAGCGCGCACGAGTGCTCGGCTAGCGAGAGCATGAGGGTTTGGATTCCGGGATTCGTTGATCGCTGCTGTTAATAATGCCTCAGCGTTTGCGAGTTGATCTTGTTTCCATGAGTCGAGCACAGCGTCGTCAATCTGCAGGTCGGAATCCTGGAAAGTGTGGTGTAGACGAGAGGATTGGATTGAATACTACTTGGAATGACGAGCGGAGTAAGAAAGATGTTTAGATACGACAATTCAAAGAAACACGATACTCACATAGATGTGAGATAGACTCTTGATGGTGATTTTCCTGTGCTCTCCACCAATTGCGAGAAACTGGCCGTCTGGAGAGAGTGCGATTGAAGGGTTTTCATGGAGTCGGACGACACCGAGCTTCCTGCGTGTCATGGTGTCCTGAAACGTGACGGTACCCGCGGTGGAGTATGCGATGAATTCTCCATGCTTCGGTAGGGCGACGCCGATGCACGAATAGAATTTGGTATCAGGGACCGGCCATTCCGCGAGTGCTGACCCGGTGGATACGTCGAATTGTTTGATTCTACCGGGGGATATGACAAAGAGGTGGCTGTTGTACCAGAGCAGACCGGTGTTATTCGTGGATACACCGCCCACGAGAAAGTGGCCATTGTTACTGTTCCAGACTCGAACGATACGGGGAGTGACTGTTGCGATTCGGTCGCCTTGCGGTGAGTATTTGGCTGCTACCACACTACCTTCGTGGCGCAGTATTTGTACCTGTTTGCCAGTTGCAATGTCCCAAATGATGGCTGTGCCGCCCCTCGATGCAGAGACGAGCCGGGTCGAGTCGGGCGAGAAATCGACGCCGCTGATGTGGCACTGCGAGTCTTCGTGCGTGAACACTTGTTCGTATGTGTTTGCATTCCAGACAAGCGTGTCCCCAAAGGTTGTCCCCGCTGCGATCCATTTTCCATCGATCGAGATAGCGAGACACTGTACCAGCAGCGCTTTCATCGCCCCCACTTGTTTGCCATCTTTCACTCGCCACACTCGAACACTGTCGAGGCCCCAGCCCGCAAGGTGCTCGCCATTCGCTGAGAAGGTCCCCACATGTATCGGCCATCCGTCCTTATTTTCGACGCGCAAGGTTTGCTCTTGTCCAACGGTCAGCATCAACACAGCTTCGTCTCACCAGTACCCACCTGTCAGTGTCGACTGCGTGGTCATACCAGAGCAATGGTGAAGGTCAGTGAAAAGGCTGGGAATGCATGCCTTCTTGCCCCTCATCAATATAGATCACCGCACGCCTTCTTTGCCTCATGTTTTCGGTACTTGTTCAGGTGGGCCGTGTTTCCGCCGAGGAATCCTTCTCCGTCACGAATTAATGACTGTGAGATCGTGCCCACTCTCCCGGCTCTTCTCTCCCATTTTGTATCAAGCATTTGGCAGCAATTTTGCATATGAAATCTGTAAGGAACGCGCTGGACGCGCATCCTGACGCCGTCACAACACAGCTATGAAACATTCAGCGGCACGGTGCGCCCTCCTTTCCCTTCACCTTTTCACCTTTCTTTGTCTTGTCCGTCTTGTGTTCATTTCATCATTCATACCTAGTTTTCTTTGTATTGTACTCCACTGACTTCATTCTTTGTCATACATCATACTTAGCCACTCTACTAGTTCTTTGTCTATAGCTGTATATAAGCTCTCATGTATCCCCTCTCAAATGAGAAAATCAGTTTCCCTCCAATGTTCTGTCTGAAAGCCAAAGATGTGCTGCAATGAGCAGCAACTTTGCTGATTCTGACCATTTCTGTTATCATCCATCATTTTTCTTTTGGCACATTGCTGTCCCCTTTGAACTTGCCATCTTTCATTGTTCCTACCTCCCATGCAGTGAACCTTCCTACACATTGGAGCCCACAGAGAGGGGATTGGTTTGATTAAGCCCCCCCCCCTTCTATTTTTTTTTTCCATCATTCAATGAATCACTCACAATAATGCCACAATCCCACCAAAACCACCACAGGCCATCAGTAAATTCACATCTTACTATTTAGAGCTTTTATGACTCCACTTACCTCACCTCCACTGGTTAAAGTGTAAGAAGTGCAGAATCAATGGAAGCAGCAGAAGCAAAGGGACCACACTCTAACACAAATGTTGTAAGCCAGACAAGCACAGAGAGTGGGTTTATTAACAAAAAGCAGACAAGTATTGCATTCAAACAGGTACTAGTACATAGACTAATTAGGGAAATATATAGTATAGAGTCATTTGGGAATAGAGGGGAAATATCATGGCTTTGGAAGAGTTGAGCATGCTGAAAAGCAGTTTAGTATGATGAGATGAAGATGCTGAGATAGTTTTAATGGTATCGTCCAGCTACACAAGGGGTAGATCCAACTGACTCCAATGGTGATACAGGTGATGATAGCTTGTGCTTGGTGAGCAGCTGCATTAGCAATATGTCACTGCTACTGTGATGTCTGCAGTGTCTGTATACAGACCATACAGACATACAGTTCTCACAGTAGTGTGATTGTGGACAGTCATGTCACTTATGGGTACAGACCCTGCTATCTGTACACAGTTCGCTCACAGACTGTACAGTATGCTTACAGACCACATAGTAGAAAGGTACAAAAGGCATTTCTGACGTCATAGTAGAAAAAAAAGTAGTTACAGGATGAAAAGTAAATCTAAGGTTACATCCCTTTCTTGCACTCATTTTCCAACAAATCACACACTTTTGTATCCCTACACTATTAAAAACAGAAGTTAGAAAATAGTGAAAATGAGTGGGAGATAGCTGACCTTCACCATCTGACTTCACCTCTATGTTGGAGGACACTGCAATTAATACATGGTCATCCAATATGTCCATATCATCCACAATGCCCATGGTCAATATGTGCTGTGAAACTTGTGCCTGCCTGGATTGCACTACAGCATTACAGGATTTCTGTGCCCCATCGAGAATTTGGTCAAACTTTCCCTTGCTGATTTTCAAAATTGATTGTGTATACCAGAGCGCCTTCATTCCCCAAACCACATCTGAGAAACTTGCCTCAGACCTTTTGCCAGGCATTTTCTTGACTCCAGTGGAATTTATGGTTAAGGCGTGTTTGACTTGTAATGATCAATGTTGTCCTGATTAATCAGCTTTGATACTTCTGCGCACAACATACCAATGTGACTGCTAAGACTAGCACATCCCTTGGCATTGCATCATTTATTAACTTGTGATAAGTGTTGTTGTCCACAGCAGCCACATCCCTGAGGTGAGATATGAAAGTCTGCAGCATGAGCAGTGACAGAAATAACTTTGATGCCTAATCAAATTTCACCTTTTGTTCACAAGACGGAGATGATCCAATAAATGATATACCTTGTAGTATTTCACTCCAATATATTTGATTTTGCCATACATAAATGGGAGGCTTGGACCAAGCGTGAACTCCATGTATGCCTTGTATTTCTTGGGGTTCTCATATTTTGGGTTCAAAATCCACATGTTCTTAATGGCATCAATGCTGACTTTGGCTATGTGTGCATGCCACTCATAAACATTCTGCATGCACTGAATTTCACTTATGAGTTGACTGTCAGCAATGTAATTCAGCAATGAGTCAAATACCTCACCAATCAATAGAGGCTGTCATCCTTGTCAAACCAGTGGGGCCAATCCAACATGATGTGATCCCAAAGTTCTTGCAACTTGTCAACAAAGTGGTTAGGGACTGACCATGGGTTTTCCAGTGTGCCACAGTACAGATGGAGCAATGGAATGAAAATCTTTGAGAATTGAGTTGCTGAACCTTCCAGCAAGTTTTGATGGCTTGGGCAAATCTTTGCAGTGGTAGTAGCTGAGATAGGTGCACTGTGGTGTAAATGCTCTTGAGGAGTGTTTGTGACAATTTTTGTTACAGTAGTGGGTTCCTAAGGAAGCTTGACAGCATTGTTCTAGACATGCAGTATACAGTCACACTACTGTGGTATTCTGCACTGTGGCTGGCTATTACATTTCTCTTGCTCATCTGTAAGTCCTCTAAATGTAAATGATATACCACCTTCCAACCAACCACCTCTGTGACTCTTGTGCTCACTGATTACATTTTCTGCATGATGTTCTTGCTGGCCCAGACTGTCGGCTGGCTTTTCTTGATTGTGAATGAGCTGGTATTTCTGGGTGAGGCCACTAGAGTATTACACTTACACTTTCTTTTGCATGCTTGGACTCAAATACAGTACATACTAGTATTGTAGATATAGATAGATGATCAGTTCCAACATCCAAGTTACGTATTTGTGTGACTTATGCTTCCTCACACTTGAGCTTGAGCTTGCCAGGCAGGATGGTGGAAGTAATCACAGCTGTAGATTTGTTGGTCACTGATCTGAGTTGAGTCTGACTGCTGGTTTGGGCCATCTCAATGAGTTGCCTCGTGACTTTAGTTGGCTTAGTCATGGACCCAGACACTTCATCATTACTGCCACTCTTGGCTACATCATCAACATCCCTGCCGTCAGTTGACTTGTGATCAGTGTCTGAAGCTTCCAGATTGAAAAGGTCAGTATCCTCATGTATGCTCCATGCACTTGAGTACTTATACCTTTTTCAGTCTCAGTTTCAAAACCTCTCTTACCCTTGGCCTGTGCTGTGACATGCTGCAAGGTCAGCACCCTTCTGATGGAACCATTGGATGCTGGCATGGTTGACTGTGACATCTTTGCCACAACAGATGTTGAATTCTGGAAGTTGGTACATCAGATCTTTGTTTGCAATTATAACTGATCTTCTATTTCAGCTGTCAGGTGGATATTCTGTCTGTACTCTTTTCTAGCTGCTGCCACTGCTGCTGCTAGTGAAGTGTGCTCCTCTTGGACAACCTTAGAGCTTCATTGTGGTGCTGGTAGGTCAGGCACTCCTGAGTGTCAGTTTTTATTGGCTGCATGGGTGCTGATCTGCTGTGACATGGTGAGGTAGAGGGGAATAGTAGCACAGTGCTGTCACACCACCTGGTGTAAAATACTAGTCACGTCTGTACTACAATAGCAAGAGGGATACTAGAAAATAAGAAAGAAGGGTATGAATAGGTTTGTCCTAGGGACCCTAAAGAAGTTGGTGGGGACAAAAAATATAACTACACAATCCAGAAAGCAACCCAGAAAGATAGGGGCTAACCTGGATGAATCCAATCCAAAAAATAATGGAAAAATGATCCAGAAAGTGAAGTAGAGATGAAGGGAAGTAGGAATATACATTTGGTGATGGAATCCAGAAATCCAGAGCAGAATTGATGAGATAGTAATGAGATAAGAGAGAACTGGCCAAGGATGAGGGCCAGGTATGAGTGGGAAAGTGATGATGTTCATGAAGACATGGCTTTGCAGCAAGAAAATGGGTGATTAGTGCACATGGGCAAAAGATGTATTATCCATCATACTATAGGGATTTTATAGTCAAGAGAACACCCAAGACTCTTTCTAATAAGGGAAATATCAATCAGTAACCAAGTATAGCAAGGTAAGAGAAAAAGGGCATCGTCCCTTCATGGGTAAACAGAAACCATGCAGAATACAATAAAATGGTCTAGACCTATGGCAAAGTGATACAAAAGCTCAATGAAATCAAAAGAAATCAACCTGGATGAAAATAAAAGATCTGGATAGGTCTTGCATGTATGCAAATCCAGAAATGGACATATAATGTCAAGTTGCATTAAATTGGATCAGGTTGGAATGAGATTCATCAGATTATGATTAGGGGTGATGTGGAAGTCAGTGGAATGATGGGATATGACCACAAGGAACTTCAGTTCCTTACATTGGTCAGTTTTCATAGTGATCACAGCCTTCTCCTTTTTTTTCAATGGCCTGGGTGTCATTATTCCACTTTGGCCATTGGTAGCCATTGGTAAATACTCACCCATGCATTAGCAACAGTTTTTTTTTCAGAATACAATGTAGATGTGCCTGGTGTCCCACTATTACAACAATCACTGGCGGCCTGGACACAGATCTGCACAGTATGCTGAACTTTCATCCTATGCTCTCATGTCCCTAGCAGGATGCTTTCCTGTGTACCTGTATCATCTGAAATCCTACCTTTGTAGCTTTTCTGATTGCAACAAAAGCTATAGGATCAAGGGAGGTCTGAAATGCTGTAAGGAACAGAAGTTCCTTGCAGTTGTATCCCATCATCCCATCAACTCCCACATCTTTTCTGACCATAATTTGACAAATCCTGTTCTAACCTGATCCAATCCGAAGCAACTTAATATTATTTGTCTGTTTCCAGATATTTGCATGTGCAAGACCTATCTGGATCTTTTATTTTCATATGGGTTGATTTCTTTTGATTTCATTGAGCTTTTGTATCACTTTGCCATAGGTCTAGACCATTTTATAGCATTCTGCATGGTTTCTATTTACTTATGAAGGGACGATGCTCTTTTTCTCTTATCTTATCATACTTGGTTACCAATTGATATTTTCCTTATTAGGAAGAGTCTTGGGTGTTCCCTTGACTATAAAATTCCTATAGTGTGATGGATAATACATCTTTTGCCTATGTGCACTGATCATCCATTTTCTCGCTGTGAAGCCATGTCTTTATGAACCTTGTCACTTTTCTGCTTATACCCAGCCCTCATCCTTGGCCAGCTCTCTCTCATCCCATCACCATCTCATTAATTCTACTCCAGGTTTCTGGATTTCATCATCAAATATACTGTATATTTCTACTTCCTTTCATCTCTATTTTACTTTCTGGATCATTTTTCCATTATCTTTACAGATTGGATTCATCTGGGTTAGCCCCTATCTTTCCAGATTGCTTTCCAGATTGTGTAGTCAGGTCCTTCACCCCCACCAATCTCTTTAGGGTCACTGGGATGAACCTTTTTGTACCCTTCTTTATTTTTTCCTAGTATTCCTCTTGCTACTGCAGTACAGACAGGACTAGTGTTTTACAATGCCATGCCCGATTACATCAATGGCAATAACCTGCGCCAAAATGTTTGGATGCAGAATCATAGATATTGTATGTATATATGATACTAGACATTTGACCCGAGATTTGAGTTTTCACTATATTCCCACGGTCCAAATGCTTAGATAATTGAGAGACATATAGATCCTAGTGTCTAGTATCTACCTCTATTTTCCCTTATTTGTTCATTCACAGGTTGTGGAGAAACAAAATGATTTCTCTCAACATACTTTTATTACTACCTACAAGTATATAGCAAACCATTTCTTTAATATCTCTTTTACCCTTAAGTACTTAGCCAAGTGTCAGAGAAGCAAATGGAGCATGTGACCTCAGTTGTGAATCACCTCACTCAGATCATGTGACCTTGCACAACATGAGTCATAATGAGTCATAATGAGTCAAAGTGAGTCAAATAAGAACTAGTCAAAGAACTGCCCCTAGACTAGCAAAATGATCATGTGACCTTGCATAGCATGAGTCATGATGAGTCAACATGAGTCATTGCCAAGCAAAAGGCTATTTTTAGCTCATTGCAAGTTATTTTCTGACAGGGTGAGTCAAAGTGAGTCAGAATGAGTCAGTATGAGTCATATCTTGGCACAGCCACCTCAGAACCGATGGTAGCACAGCCACATGTAAATTACTATATAAGGAGCGCGATTCAGCCCCATTTGGACAGTTTCTAATTTTAGAGAATTTTGTTCTCTCAAGTGAACTCAACCAATGAGTGCTTACAAGTATACCCCTTTACAAATAGATAGTGAGGCTGTGTAGAGTAGTTCCCACGCTATAAATAGAGCTAATTAGACCCACAGTTAGAAGTATACTGAATCCCTTAGGATAGGGACAGTTAGGACACCTTTAGGAAGAAAACCCCAGAGTGGGTAACTAAAGGGAATAGATCCCCAGCTAGTAGGGCGACCTAATAGTTCAATAGCACCTTGGGAAAGGGTTTTAGTTGAGAAATTAAGCTGATTGCCAACTTCTTAGTGCATAATAGAATCAGTTTTAGGATAAGCCATTCTGTGTAACTACGTAAGAGACATTTGTGAATCACTAGTGAGAGTCAAGTGTATTAACACTGCCTACCCAATTAAGCATTCCTATTTGATTGGAGCTAATTGGAAGTCATTGAGAGTACATCTTAGAAAAGTAACCCTAGTCACAACAAGCTACCCTTCTAGCAATCTGTGAGTTGTCTAGACCATTTCCCCACAATCTATTGTACATTCAATACACCTCCATTACTGAAACCCAGACCAATATTAGTATTACTAGAAGCAATCCCCCTCAACCTCATTGAAGATTGATAAACAAATCATGTATCTGATAGTCAACCCCTTTCTATGAGTTGATACTTGTTTTTAGTAGCAATTTGATCAGGGAAGAGTACTCTCTTCACCTTGCTTCAGGTTTACTATCCATGAAGATAAGATTGGTTGTCTGATGAGCATTTCTTAGCATTTTTACTAATCTTATCTAGAAAGAAGACAGTGAGGTCATCAATATATGCAGTTGCTATAGTAGCATGCTGACCTAACCAATAGTGAAGGATCTTCATCTGATGATCCAGGTGAGCCAAATCCTGATAAACCTATGATTGACACTGATCTGTACCATCAGCATATTTGGGTCCACCCTTTCCTCAATGGTATGTCTTTATGAATATTGTGATAATTTTTCTCTGACCAACTGAATCAAACAGGGACACCATGTGATCCTTTTGGTGACAATCTTCCTCTGAGTACACCATCATTTCCCTCAGATTACTATGCTTGAGGCAACTGAACATCATATGCTAGCTGTGCTCATTTCGAGCTAGCAGAGTTTCTGTATCAAAAGGTGCAGATGTCCATGGGCAAGATAAACATGCTCATGGACATCTGATCTATGATATATGATAGCCATGACCCACCATTTAGGTCCCATGATGCATTGTACAAATCCATCAATGCTATCTCATATGAGGACTGCCCATGGTAATCTTTTTTGGTGAGGTACTCAGGACAATTACCTGAGAACTCACCATCATGGATGGCAGCCAACTATAATATATGTATGATATCATGATCTACTCAGAATCCTCAAACAACAGATTGGAAATCTGAAGTTTGCAGGTGAAATTGACTATGGTGTAAAGGTAAGTTTTACTTTATGAACTCTTATTGTTATGATTGATCATCTATCACAGGTAATGATAGATGAAAATGGCTGATGCAAGGTCTGCGACCTTATGCATCAGCAAATCTTCACATTACTTAACCTCACTTGAAGCTTACTTAAAGTTACTTATACCAGCTTGGCAACCCAAATGGTAAATTTCAAGCATTTCAAGCAGATCTCTATACTTGAAATACACTTATTTCATACTTATTTCATACTCATCAGCACTTACATGCTTGAGCGTATATTCTCACAAACAACCTATTTCATGTATGCAAGTAAAAACAAGTATTTAAGTGACTAAGTAATAATATGCCCACCTAACACACTGCAACCCACCACCCTCCTGTGCTTGCCATCTGGATGATCCCCAAGGCTTGAACATGCCCTGGGCAATGGTGCATATGCGTCATGTGGTATCGTCATTGTTGCATCTGGTGGCATGGGCACAGTGATGCCATCGTCATCATTGTCATTGTCATTGTCATTGCTGTGGATGTCATGTTGCTGTTATTGCTGTGGACATTGTGTTGCTGTCATTGCTGTGGACGTTGTGTCGCTGTCATTGTTGCCAGCATGCATTGTCATTATTGTCATCATCATTGCCTCTGGTGGCATGCACATGGGTTGCATGTGTGGCATAGCATCACTGTCATGTCTGGTGGCATGTGCATGGTGGTGCCATTGATATGACATCGTCCTTGCCATCATCATTATGGTGTCACTTGCATGTGTCATATGACATTGTCATTGTTGTGTCTGGTGGCACGGGCACAGTGATACCATTATTGCTGTCATTGTCATTGTTGTTGCTGTGGATGTCACATTACATTACTGTCGTTGCCTCTGGTGGCATGTCCATAGATTGTGTGCATGGCATGGCATTGCTGTTGTGTCTGGTGGCATGCGCACAGTGGTGCCATCGACATGGCATCATCCTTGCCATCGTGGCATCACTTGCATGCATTATATGGTGTTATCATTGTTGCATCTGGTGACACAGGTACAGTGGTGCTGTCATTGCTGTCATTGTCATCATTGTTACTGTGGATGTCATGTCACATCACCATTATCGCCTCTGGTGGCATGTCCACAGATTGCATGCATGGCATGGTGTTGCTGTCATGTCTGGTGGCATGCACATAGTGGTGCTATCAATATGGCACTGTTGTCATCATTGTTGTGAAGAGGGAGAGGGAGAGGACTGAGGGGTGGTGGGTATGATGAACAGGTTGAACAGGATGACACTTATCTTTTTTTCTTTTTTCTTTTGTTGAGTGAGTGCTGGCTTACATGTGAGCAGGGGTACGTGAATGGGCACAGTGAGTGCACAAATGGCCCAGGCATGATGCAGCAAGTGGGCTGGATTAGTGCAAGTGGATTGGGTCAGTACGCAAACAAATGGCCAGGTGGTGGGAATGGATGGAAATGGCACAAACAGGTGGGGAGTGAGAACGGGTCACAAATGGACTGAAAGGTGTGGTGGGTGTGGTGAGTGAGTCAAACGGGGGAGTATTTATCTTATTTTCATTGTTTTTGTTGAGTGAGGACTGGGTGGTATGCAGGTGGGGGTGTGTGAATGAGCACCTGGTAGGTCCTGCATGAGGTGAACAAGTTGATTGGGGTGGTACTTATCTTTTTTTTCTTCTGTTGAGTGTCACAGGGCTGGACAGACATTGGTCAGATGCAGTAAGTGTGAACAGGATGTGACTCACAGGTGTGAGCATGGGAGTTGGACAGCAACAAGGGCATTGGTAGTGTGGAATATATGGGTGATAATGTTGGTGGATAGTGTACTGGTGGTGGGGAGTTGAACAGCATGTGGATGCAAATGCAGACTTGTGTAAATTTTCAACCTAGCGACCTGACATGTAGCTATATACCTGTCAAACTTATGCTTCAGTGAGTCCTGTGATTTAATGGTTAATCTGTACTGCAATTGCTATTTTTGGTAGTTGTGAGTTCAACTCCTGGTGTTGACACAAATTTATTATTGTGGCTATATGGGGTGCATACTTGACACTTAGACACTTGGACACTTAGCAACTACTTGAGCAATACTTATAAGCTTATATACTTGAATAAAGTGGATAAGTGTATTTAAGTATTCATAAGTAATGTGAAGATTTGCTGATGTGTCATGTCAGTGGGCATGGAACCAATTGATATGCTTGGATGTTTATGTTTTCTTTGCATCTTCAATCTTACTTGATTTTATCTAGGAACTTATCACACAGGATCTGGATACCTGCAGTGCCACCTTTGTACCTATAATACCAGGCAGTGACAAGACAACTGTCAGCATCAGGACAGGCAACATACTGTAGAATACTATCTGCTATACATATCTCTGGATAATGTTCATAACAATGTCTGTCATTCCCATAGTGGTGTGGTGACCATTTTGGCATTCCTAGCCATTTCCAAAAGTAAGTATTCATGATTTTACATTCTCGCATGCTTGCACTGACATGCCATCATAGCTGATTCTGCTCACAAGGACAATGCCAACTTTTATCATTCTGCTGCCAATTATTTCACTCATCACTTGCTGCCATCCTTATATTGCCAACTATCCAGAACAGGTAATGCTTGCATATATCATATAGGGTTGGTGTGCACAGTATGTTATATTGGTTGGTACTTTCCCTGCAGTATCCCAACTGATAGTAGTAAGGGAAGGAGTGAAGGGAATGGTCAGCACTAGCTTTACTGTAAGCTAGTTGTGAGCAATCCTTCATGGGAGATGCACTTGTGCACATGAGATGAGTCATGTCAAGGGTGGCAAGGTAAGGGGTAAGAATGGAGTCTGATTCTAATGAAACAACCCTAGAAGTATAGCTTTCTTTAGGTTGCCAGTAGTCCTGGACTGGAGTGTAAAGATGTGGAAGAGAGCTGGTAAGGTTCAAGAGTCTTTCTTATAGTGCTTATAGGAGAAACACCAAGAGAACCAGACTGGGGTTCTCTGGTGGTGGCATCAAGCTTTAAGTACTACTTTGTAGTATGTACATGTTGGTATTGTATCTAATGATCTGGAGACAAAAGGGGAAAGGACATAGAGTGAAATGGAAGTAAAACACATGAGGATCACAGTCTGTGTGGTAAAATGAAGACAAAGTGAAACATAAGTGAAATGCATGTATCAAGAGAATGAAATGGAAGTGTGATCAAACACTTCCATGACAAGGTGAAATAGAGATGTGAAATGGGGAAGATGAGAAGTCTTGTGTATGAAACAGAGTAAGGAAGTGAAGAGTGACTAATATGCACAAGATAGGGACGAAGTGGATGAGATAAGATAAATGATAAGATAGTCTGTTGCTAAATGTAGAAAACATTAAGTCCAACAAACATAGGGGTATGGGAATATACTGATCATAACATCAACATTATAGACATAAATGAGTTTGGAGAGTCATTTTATAAAGTTTGCATAGGTGAGAAGTCCAAGGTTAATGAAGTTTCCAGTAGCTCTGAAATCAATGAGCATAGAGGTGACAATGGTTTGGTTTCTGACTTGTAGTTTCACAGGAAAGCAAAGAGTTCATTCATTGCAAGGAGCTATAAGTACATGGTAGATATCTTGGGCAGAGGAGGTCAAGACAACTTTCTGGTTTAAAAATCTTGATCAATGTTCACTATAAAGATTTCTTCCTTTTCAGGTTTAGGCTCCTTGTAACAAATCCATAGTACTTGCAAAATTTTGACTTTATTTTTTTCCTGTATTTTGAGGGGGTTGACAAAGGTAGAGAGAGTAGAGGGAGTTTCAGTGGTGGTAGGGGTTTTGGTTTTGGTGGAACAAATGGTCTAAGGGCGAGGAGGAGGGCAAGTGGTGATATTTCTGGACTTAGTACACTGGGAGGCATTATGCCCCATGTTTTGGCAACAGAAGCATCTTCTTTCACAAGTACATTTGATCTATTCCTGAGGAGTCAACTTGGAGAGATTAATCATATCAATGTCCATGACATAAGGATCTTTGGATGTTGAAAGTGGTCAAGAGGAAGGGTATGACTTTCCTCCTTTCAGAGCTAAGATTTGCATTTTTTGGGCATGAAAAGTCTTTGCTTGATTGATTCATCCATTTATTGTGGTAGGGATGACTGACATGGAGAGAATCATGGTTGTGAGCTATTGGTCCAATCTGAGAGAGAATTGGTCAATGAGAATTATGTTGTCTGTGATTCTTGCACAGAAGGCAAGATTTTGAAAATTGGTGATATACATCTGGAAGCCATCTTCAGTGACTCCATCTGGACAATAGAAGATTTTCCAAGCTAGCTTAGAGAGCTCATGGAGAGCAGTGGTTTTGGTATTAAAAGGAAAAAAAGGTAGATTCAAAGTTTTCAGCAAATTTATTGAAGGTTTTGTCAGTTGCAGAAATCTGGATGTCTGCCATTCTATCATGCTACATCTTAGAGAAAGAAATGCCACATCCTTGGCTCATCTTGTTCAGCATGATCATGATCTTTTCGTTATCAGTGATATATAAAGTAGGGTTGATGCTAAAGTAGGCTTACATGGCTTTGATTCATCGGATGGAATCAGCAGGTTCCCCAGAGAAATCAGCAGGGAGGACTACCTTTAACTCAGTGAAGGCACGAGACATGGAGACAGTGGATGGTTCAGTAGTCAAAGAATTTGCTGGGGTTTGAAGAGGTCTAGCCGAGTGTTGAGGGGTGGTGTTAGTACTAGGGGCTGGGGTGTTTTATTCAAGTTCATCATTAGAATCAGAGAGGTTAGAGAGCCTGTAGGCTCATCTCAGGACATGGTCAAAAATGTTTTACTTGGGAGTTGTTGTACTCCTGAATAGGAGGAACAAGAAAAACACTTGTTCTTTTGTTACACATTGTAACAACTGCCAACTTGTCCCTATGCTTGATGCATTCTATCTTTTTATTTTTCACTTCCCTCAAGGGTAGATTTCCTTATTAGGCACTCTGGACATGTGCCATCCCTTCATCAAGCACACAGGTCAGGTGCTACTCCTTATCAGACACCCTGGACAGGTGCAATATTCTTATCAACTGCACTGGGCATGCACAATCAAGCTATCTATGCACCAAAGTGCAATCAACTCACATTAGATATGTGATAACTCTTTATCTCTATCTAATCTCTAGGATGGTCTGGACCACCCTCCTATGTTTCACCTCTTCACCATGTCACCATGTCACCTCTTCACACCTTCACCATATCACAGGATACCCCTCCAGTCCTTCACATCTTCACCTCTTCACCTCTTCACCTCTCCACCCTATGATATGGCTATGTCTCTACTTCTGATCATATATTATTCTTCCATTCCTGATGCATGCATCATTCTCATGCTTTTTATGTCCTGCCACATCCATGCTTCTTACTTATGATCATTCATTAATCTATGATCTCTGCCACACCCTCATGGTCAGGGTTATGCTTTCATTTCATTATTTACATCCCTCCTCCTCATGTTCTTGCTTCTTTCCATGCTTTCCCCTCATGTCATGCTTCCATTCCATGGCTGTACTGATACATGTGTTGCATACATGTTCAGGGACTCATTAATCTATAGATCTACAGTGAGGTGCAAAACCGTTGCAATGTCTAACCTCAAACTGGGGCGTGAAGCGCCCCGCAATCACTTGTGGGAATTTCACTTTGCTTTGGTGGAAACAAATAAAGTACAAACCCTTAGCTACAACTTTGTCCCCAGGGTCATGTGATTTCGCTTACATACTGCAAAGATACATCCATTTCAAAACACCAATACCATTGCAACAGTTTTGCACCTTTTGCTTTCCAGGGTATATTAGTACTTGGTATAGCCTCCCTTTGCCTTGATAACTGCTTCAATCCTTCTAGGCATGCTCTCTATCAACTTCTGACACTCTTCAACTGCTATCCCCTCCCAATCAACCTGAACTCTCTCCCACAATTCATGAATTCCCTTAGGAGAGGAATCATGATCTGCTAGTCTTCTTTTGAGATAACCCCAGAGGTGCTCAATGGGATTGAGGTCAGGAGACTGTGCAGGCCATACCATAGTATGAAAATCCTGCTCCTGAAGCCAATCCTTCACCTTTTTGCAAGTATGTTTGGGGTCATTGTCCTGCTGAAAGATGATGTCAGGAGGATCAAGACCATAAAACTGCAAAGAATTGAGCAGTTCATCCTTCAAAATCTGAAGGTAAAGGTCCCCATCCATCCTACCATCAATCTTGGTAGCATAGCCAACTCCCTGCCAAGTCATACAGCCCCACATCATCAAAGAACCTCCTCCAAACTTCACTGTACCTTCCACCAGCCTATCACTTAGCCCTTCCCCTGCCTTTTTCCACACCCACTTGCGCCCATCTGACCCTAGGCGATTGATTTTGGTCTCATCAGACCATACTACCTTCTTCCAGTCCTCCAGAGTCCAATCTTTATGAGCATAAGCAAAGTCTCGACGAGCCCTACGATGCTTGGCTGAAAGGAGAGGCCGTTTGGACTTGACCACAGCTTTCATACCTGTCTTCCTCAACTGTCTGCGCACTGTGGAGGTAGAGAGAGGCTGGTTGACTATATTGGTGAGTGCCTTGGTCACCTGAACAGCATTCTCTGCCTTTCCAGAGGAGATAAGACGAACGGCATGCCGGATATTGGCAGAGGAAAGCTTGGATGGACGACCTCCAGTAACTTTTTGAAGCTCAGAACGCTCTTTGGAGCGTAATCTGGATATGGTAGACACATTAAGACCAGTAGTGGATGCAATAGAGTGAGCAGATTGGCCAGCATCAAGCATAGAGAGGATGGTTTGTTTTTGAGTAGAAGAGATGGTTCTCATGATGGTTGTGGTTGGAAACAAAGATGCGTGTGAACTATTTTAAACTCAGACATGCTTCTAATATGTGTATGTTTGTTTGTATGACCAAACATAACCAAATAACACTTGATTTCAATGTAATGAGCAAAGGGTGCAAAACTGTTGCAATAGTATTGATGTTTTGAAATGGATGTATCTTTGCAGTATGTAAGCGAAATCACATGACCCTGGGGACAAAGTTGTAGCTAAGGGTTTGTACTTTATTTGTTCCCACCAAAGCAAAGTGAAATTCCCACAAGTGATTGCGGGGCGCTTTGCGCCCCGGTTTGGGGTTAGACATTGCAACGGTTTTGCACCTCACTGTATGCACAACATGTACATATATTTATGTAGTATATAAAGCCCCCAAGCAGTGGCCAAGACCCCCCAGTCTTGCCCTCCTTGGAGTTTTCCCTTCTGCTCCTTAGGCTGACTCACTCCCCCCCTTTCTCTTTATGTGGATTGATTCTCCAAACCTATACTACTAAAAAGTTAGCTTTCAAGTCTATTCAAGAGCATCAGCCTTAGAAAAGAGCTCTAGATTGTTTCACACATAGTGTACACAAAGAGAAACTCAAAGGTAACTGAGGACTTAGCAGGAGGTACTTACAAAGAGACACTGTATCTGCTAAGAACTAAAAATACCAAGGACAAGAAGCAAGGATAAAGAAGACTAAGCCAGTCAGGTATTAGGACACAAGAATATGCTAGTATGGTACAGAACGAGTGTAAGGACTATGGTACAGGTAGTAATGGTATAAGTACTAATGGATGGGTCATTGTAGAACATGAGAGAACATTAAGGGATACTTAGGTAAAGGGACACATCACCTACTACTAATGAAGAAAGGAACTATGAGGCAGATATGAGAGAATTGGCCAAGGAGTTAGCTGTTTGAAGAGAAGAAAATGAGAAGGAAAGGAAAAAAATCAAAGAACAATAAAAGTGGAGTTAATTGAATTCACAAGCAATAAGCTATGAATCCATATAGTCTGAAACATACCTAAGAAGGTATACACACATCTAGAAAAGCAAAAGAGATATATGCATTAAAATAAGAGAAAAATCATAACACTAAGCATTGAGCTTGAGGGGGAGTATTGAGTATTAATGAGCAGCAAATTTATATACACCCGAGCTGAAGTGGACACATCAGAAATGTTAGAAAGTTTTAAGAAGAATAGAAAGTGGCCAAAAAAGCTTAGAGATATATCAAAATATGTTCTAGAATGCTCAGAGTGAAGGAACACAAGGAACTCATCATATAGATCTTCAGATGAGTCAAGTGTACTGGATGAACAAGTGGTCATACCAGGTAACCTCCAGAGAATCCAAGAATTCACCACTGAGAGGCAATGGAAATGAGCATGTTGATGAAATGAATATGTCACATCAACATACCAGGTCTGGAGCATTAGCAAATTAGCCCTCAGCTAGATGGGACTGGTCAGATTGGATCAGGATGGAATAGAATCCCAGCTCTTCCAGCTCTCCTAGCAAGGTACCTAACTGGCTAGATCTGTCCAGCTCTGTCCAGTACTCCTATACACTGTCCCAGGTAATTAATGTTGTGATCTTACTTTGTTGCAGTGTACTGGTTCATGAGCACTTCAGATGTCCAACAGAGCAGATAAAAGACATCCACAAGAAATAGCAGTATTGAATTAAACTCTGTCCTTCATGTTATTGTTCCACTGAACCAAGAGAATTCCTATATAGATAAAATATAAATTTCATTGATTGCTCTTCCTTTTGTCTTCTGATCCCCAAATGAGGAAAATCACACTCTGCAATGAGATTATGGATATCACTGTGTATATATTACTTAATTAGATTAGGATAAGTGGTGTTTGACATTTGCATACCCTGAAATTTTATTCACAATATGCATGTAAATGAATTCATGCTGGAATATTAGCAAACTAGCTTTTAGCTGAACAGGACTGGTGAGATTGGACCAGGATGGAACAGAGTTCCAGCTCTTCCAGCTCTCCTAGCAAGGTACCTAACTGGCTAGATCTGTCCAGCTCTATCCAGTACCTCTATATACTGTCTTAGACTGTCCCAGACTGTCCCAATTCATTTCAACATCCATGAAGTCATTGACAATCTTTCAATGTTACTAGTAGTAATTGATAATTTGCATTCACACCACACTAGTCATTAGAGAGAAAGATGTTATATTGTTCACTAATGAATATAATCAAGCTAATCCTAATCCTAATCCTAACTATCCTTATTCCCATCCTAACCTTTATCTGACTCATCTCACCCCAACCCTCATCCTGTAGAAATGTAGTCAAAAGTGTACCAGAGTGTACCAAAAGTATTGACAAAAGTGCATTCAAAGTGTGCAAAAAAAGTGTACAAAAGTGTAGTCAAAAGTGTATCAAAAGTGTAGTCAAAGTGTACAAAAAGTGTAGTCAAAAGTGTATCAAAAGTGTATCAAAAGTGTAGTCAAAGTGTACAAAAAGTGTAGTCAAAAGTGTATCAAAGGTGTAGTCAAAGTGTACAAAAAGTGTAGTCAAAAGTGTACAAAAAGTGTAGTCAAAAGTGTGCAAAAGGTGTAGTCAAAAGTGTGTAAAAAGTGTAGCAAAAAAGTGTACAAAAGTGTATCCAAAAGTATAGCATGTAGTCAAAAGTGTAGCAAATATTACGCATTTTTGGTAATCAAAGTGTAGTCAAAGTATAGTAAACATTGTGGTGGCTTGAGTATAGCAAAAGTGTAAACAAAGTGTAGTAAATAATGATGTGGACAAAGTGTAGCATTTTGTGGCACATTTTTCCCAATTGAAGTGTACTGAAAGTGTAGCAAACAATGTAGCTAAGCCACTCCTCCCAAGTAGGGCACAGCCATTTGTTTGTTTGGGTTTGCCACAGCACACATGGGGCATGAGTTTTGGTGTCCACTAAATTGTGTTTTTGGCTTTTTTGGACTTAGACAAATATCTGGAGTGCTAGTGGCTACACTTTTTTGCTACACTTTGATTAGCAAAAATGAGCCACAAATGCTACACTTTGCTACACTTGCTACACATCATTGTTTACTACACTTTGCACTACACTTTGCTTACACTTTTGCTACACTCCAGCCACCATATTATTTACTACACTTTGTCCACACCTTAATTAGCAAAAATGCGCCACAAATACTACACTTTACTACACTTTGCTACACATCACTATTTACTACACTTTGTCCACACTTTTGCTACACTCCAGCCACCACACTATTTACTACACTTTGTCTACACTTTGATTATTAAAAATGTGCCACATTTGCTACACTTTGTACACATCACTATTTACTTCACTTTGTTTATACTTTGGCTACACTCCCACCACTATATTATTTGTTACACTTTGATATACTTTTTACTACACTTTTGGTACATTTTTTTGTACATTTCTGGAATACCTTTGACTAGACTTTGATACACTTTTGGGTAGACTTTGGTAGACTTTTCTACACACTTTGATTAGGATTAGAATCAAAACAAGGAGATATATTTTACTAATCAATTAGATATTCTGAAACATTCTGGACAGTTTGTCAAATCTGAAAAATGTCTGTTATTTTGAAATCAAACCTATTATAGTAATTACTATGATTATGTAATCATGTGTAATGATGACATAATTATTATATATAGTGACTTCAAAAACTATTGCAATGCCTAATTCCAATCTAGTGTGCAATGTGTGCTACAATCACCTGTAGGAATCTCACTTAGCATAAGTCAGATGAAATATGTACGCACTCCTAGCTACAGGTCAGTCCCTGGGTCATGCAATTTGGCCCAGTGGCTGTGGAGATATGGCCATTTTAAAATAACAGGTCCATTGCAACAGTTTATTCACTTTTGGTGGGTAAGGTGGAATCTTGATAAAATTAAAATTAGCTGATATTTGGTAATATTTGGTTACACAAACATTGATCCATATATAAACATTATGTCTGAGTTTAAAAAAGTTCACATACTTATTAATTTCCAACCACTATCATCATAAAATTTCTTTTTACTATCCAAAGGAATACCATTCTTTTTATGCTTGATGCAGGTTACTCTGTGCCTCTACCACTGGTGTACATGTCTTTACCATACCCACACCCTACTTCAAAGAGTGTTCTGAAGCCCAGAAGTCCATTGGAGGCTGCTCATCCAAGCTTTCCCCAACTAATATTTGTCATGCCATTTATCTCATTATCATTTTCAAGGTAAAAAATGTCATTCAAGTGATCAAGTCACTTACCAATATCATCAACCAACCCCTCTCCTCTAATACAATCTGCTAGCACTTGAAAAAGTCTGATATAAAAGCTGTAGCAAAAATAAAACAGCCTTTTCTCTCTATCAAGTATCATAAAACTTGTCTGAACATTGCCCATGTCCACAGGGGCTGGACTGTGGAGGACTGAAAGGAGATAGGAAAGTTCAATGGGACCAAAATTGATCAGCTAGAATCAGATGGGCATGAAAAAAGCCATATGAGAGGTTTAATAATAGATTGGTGGAGAAAACTATCAAGTTTAGGAAAAGGTGTGTAATGGTGTGAAGGTGTATGACTTGACAAGGTGTTTGATATGTTACCAAGATTGATGGTAGGATGGATGACCACCTGTATCTTCATATTTTGAAGAATGAATTGCTAAATATCCTATAGAATTGTAGTTTTAATCCTTCTGATATAATTTTTCAACAAGACAATAATCCCAAGCACATCTGCAGGAACTGAAGTAATGGCTAGAAATGTAATATTTTGTGGCTATGGTATTGCCTGCACAGTCTCCCAACTGAAATCTCACTAAATATCTTCGAGATCATCTCAAAAGAAGGCATGCATCTCCCTAGTGGAGTTGAGAGATTATATGATGATAGGAGTTGGAAATTAATATTTAGTCATATAATAATTTGGTCTTGATTAGTCATCACTGTTACAGTCTGTGACAGGTTGGGTAGAGCTGTCACAATCTGAAGTATGCTGGGGACTCTGGTCACAACTATGAATAAGAGTTAGGTTGCTGATGAGGGCAGAGGGGCAACTAGAAGGCAAGAAGAGATGTCAAGGTCAATTCAGACTGCCACAAGGTTATCAACCATGCTGAATATAATGGAATACACACCACAAGTGACAAGAACATGTGTGTTATTGAAATGAATGTGCAACATTGAGCTACAGGGCAAGGAGGCCATAGAGGTGAGTTGAAGATGTTGGGAGATGTTGAGGGCAATTAGGACTATGATAAGAATGGCGATGATGCTGTATACAATAGGGAATGGTGCTGGATGAATGGCACAATAAGCAGTGCACACCATGACTTGAGATGAGTCAGGACAAGGCTGTTGTTACAATTGGTATATTCCCATACCTCTATGTTCGTTGGACTTAACATTTTCCACGTATAACAACAGATAATCTTATCTTTCATCTTATCTCACTATCTCTTGCCCTAATTTCATGCATCATAGTCATCTTACCTCTTCACTCTGTTTCATGCATGAGACTTTTCATCTTCCCCATTTCACATCTCCATTTCGGATCTATGTTTCACCTTTCACAGAAGCATTTGATCATGCTTCTCTTCCATTCTTTGATACACATGTTTCACTTGTATTTCACTTTGTTTCTATTTTGCCACACTGTATATTGGCCTCACATGTTTCACTTCCATTCCACCCTATGCCCTTTCCCCTTTTGTTCCCAGATCATTAGATATAGTCACAACATGTACATACCTCTAGTAAGTACTTAAGGCTCAATTCCAGCATCAGAGAACTCCAGTCTAGTTCTCTTGGTGCTTTCTCCTAAAGTACTATAAGAAGGACTCTTATTGGCCTGACAAGCCTTTTCTCTCATTACTCCTATTCAAGTTCAAGTATCTTTTGGCAATATAAGGAAGCTATGCTTTAGGGTTGTTTCATTAGAACTAGACTCCACATCTTATCCCTTACCTTGCCAATCAGATGCGACTTTATTCAATGTGACACAAGTGTGTTCCCACGAAGGATCATTGCACTAGAAGCTTATGATAGAGCCAGTGCCAATCACCTTTCATCATTCTCTTTACTCTTTCCCTTCCACTTTGGGTCAAGTCAGCCCATCTAACCCTTTGTATGTGGCATTAGCTAGAATAGCTGAGCCAAGTACTGATGAGGTAGTGGATGCTTTAGAGCATATAGCCTTGCAAGTGGAATTGGTAGGCATACAGGGTGTGGAGAGGACCCTATCACCATCATCATATTTGCTCTCAGCTGCATCAGAATTTTCAAGGTACTTAGAAGCAGATTTACAACCATCTGACTTCTCTTTCACTTCAGATGAGGAGAGTGCCATCAGACGAGTGGCATTCAAGTTAGAATTGGGAGACCTTGATGACTTATCCATTGAGAAAGCATCTCAGCACTCAGCAGCAGCAGATCTTTCTATAGATCCAAACAACTTCACACTCAGCCACTCGGATGTAAACTTATCTGTCCACATTTAGCCTTCACTCTAAGAGCTGTGCCAATTGTTTCCCTCCATAGAAGAACTGCAATCTGAAGAAATAAGAAAGCTATCACTTCTAAGTTCCCTTCCCCCATCATCAATCATAGAACTGAGCTGCAAAAGAAAAGAATGTGATGAGGAAGAAGTAAGGCTGGAAATTAAGAAGCCAGTTAAAAGGAAAAGAATTACAAATCATCAGATCACCAGAGATAGGGGCAGTAACCCAGAATATTTCAGAATAAGTCTATGATCCCCTCACTCTCTACACAAATCAAAATGCTATTGTACCAAGTAGAGAAAAAACCCCTGCCCTTACGTAACTATGTCCATACATATCAATCAGATTCTTCAGGATGGAATGATTTCATGAAAGAATAAAATCACTGCTATCTTAGCAGAATTCAATGACCGAATGGCAGACCTGTAGGCAGTTACAAATCAAGTAATACAATTAACAGCCACCAACAACCAACTAACAATGAGAGTCAATGCCCTCACTGCTGCCATGCCCCAAGGAGGAGCAGCACTGGGCAGAACATCATGATGAGTGGAAGTCTTTGCAGATCCAGGAGAATACAACAGATTCAAAGCAAAGTTCGAAGAATGGTGGACAAAAATAAAGGCTTGGCTTGAAGTCAATGCCAACACTATTGCTCCTGCCTTGTACAAAGCAGTAATGTCAGTTTTGTCATGCCTAAAAGGAGCAAAAGCTGGAGGGTTCACATAGACCTGCCTAGCACAAGGAAGGCAGTACGATTGGCCTACACTCGTTAACAAACTGGAAGGGCTCTTTAGGAGTACCAACCAGAAGGACTGGGTCTGTGCCCAACTTACGAAATGTTATCAAGGAGATGGATCCACTGATGACTTCATTATTCGATAGGAAGTACTCTATCACCAAGCCAATATTGACGTCTCCCATACAGTCGATCTGTTGGAAAAGAACATGCAAGCAGTCATAATTGCTCAAATATTCAGAGAAGGAAATTGTCAAATCTCCCCTGCCCTCTATCTCCAGGAGATAAGAAGGGTCAGCACAGCCTAAGAATCCCTTGACTTCATCAGAGGTAGAACTCAGAAGCACGCTTCAGTGCCACAATATTCAAAGAAGGATCTGAATACTATGGACATTGGAGCCACCATGAAAGGCTGCTACAATTGTGGCAAAGAAGGTCATTTTATCAAAAATTGTTCAAAGCTGATCATTGCTTGCCCCCCTTGCAAATGGCTTGGGGGTCAGCACAAGAAAGGCTGTAAGAAAGAGGGTGTTACGGTTTTTCTCCTTTCTCATTGTCTTTATCTCTTTTGCTTCCCACAACGGATACACCTTTTCTTTGGTCTCTTTCGAATAATATGGGATTTAGGTCTTCTCATGATAAGCCCAGTACATTCTACATTTGTTCTTCTTTGATTCCTTCTGTTGTTTTCTCTCTTGTTTTTCGGACAGATATCTCCTTGGCCGATTCTCTCATATCAGCCTCATAGTTCTTATCTCCCATTTGTTACTGTGGATGACGTGTCCCTTTACATCATCATTCCATCACCTTCCTCAGTGTTCTCTGATGACGCATCCCCTAGTACTTATATCCACTTGCTGTGTATTTGTAGTCTTTACATTTGTTCTATGCAATACTAGCGTACTTTTGTGTCCTGACGTCTGATTGACTCAGACCCTCAACCCTCGTCTCTCTCTTAGAACCCTAGACCCTTGATCTTCGTACTCTCTCAGATGTTGTGTCTCTTCGTGAGTACCTCTTGAGAAGTATCTCTTTGAACTCTTTCTCTCTTTGCGTATGCTACACGTAACAAAAGAACGAGTGTAACCTTCCGTCCCTCCTATTCAGGAATAGGACGACCCCCCTAGCAACATTTTCTTCCATTCTAATCGTGCCCTTTACCTACGCTACGGGCTACCACCTGATGATGAACCCTCTAATATCGATGTTGATTTCCAGAACCCAGAACCCATTGAACCCCCTCATGCCACCATGAACCCATACCAAGCCTTAGCCCCAGGACCTCCTTGAACCCCCAGATAACCACGTACCCCAGCAAAACCCTTGACTAGTAAAACTATCCCTGTCTCCATGTTTCATGCCCCCACTGAACTTAAGGCGGCCCTCCCCGCTGACTTTTCTGGCGAACCAGCTGACACCACACGATGGATCAAAGCCATGTGTGCATACTTCGTAATCAACAAAGATCTTTACACCCTCGATTCCCAGCAAATCATGACCACATTGAATAAGATGAGTCAAGAATGCAGAGTCTCCTTCTCCAAAATGTGGTATGATAAGATGGCTGATGCCAATGCCAACCCTACAGATTTAACCTTCGATAAATTCACTGAAAATTTCGAATCCACCTTTTTCCCTTTCGACATCAAAGCCACCGCTCGTCATAAACTCTCAAAACTTACCCAGAGGTCTTTCCATCATCCTGATGGAGTCCATGATGATGGTTTCCAAAAGTATATCACCAACTTCCAGAATCTCTCCTCCTGTGCTGGAATAATGGACGACATCACTCTCATTGACCAGTTCTCTTTGGAATTGGACCAGAAACTCGCAACCATGATTCTCTCCATGGCAACCATCCCCACTACCATTAAAGAGTGGATTGAGAAGGCCAAGACGTTCCACATGCAGAAAATGCATATCCTCACCCTGAAAGATGGCAAACCCCTCACCTTCCCCCGTCCGTCTTCATCCAGAGATCCCAACGCTATGGATGTCGATGCTATCTTGCTCTCCAAGCTCTCCCCTCAGGAGCATACGAAATGCATCCAAGAGGGATGATGTTTTCATTGCCGCAACATGGGACATATTGCCAATCAATGCCCAAGACCTAGGAATAATTTCTCTTGCCCCTCTCCTCGTCCTCAGACCACTCATCCTCAGAATATTTGTACCACTGAAACAGCACCTTCTCCTTCCTCCCCCTCCATCGGAACCCCTTCTGCCCTCTCTTCTTTCATCGATTCCCTTGAGACTCAGGAAAAAGATGAAGGCAAAATCCTCCAAGTCCTCCAAATGTGTTATGAGGAGTCTGAACCCGCAAAGGAGGAAGTGTTTGTGATAAACACTAGTCAAGATTTTTTAAACCGGGAAGTCGTACCGACGTCTTCTTCCCATGATCTTCACCATATACTTGTAGCACCCCGCAATGAATGTACTCTCCATTTCCCAGTAAAGCTACAAGTCAGAAATCAAATTGTCGTGACCACTGCCCTCATTAATTCCAGAGCCACTGGGAACTTCATTGACCTAGGACTTCTCTCCCATATGAACTTTCCCATGCAACGTCTTCCTAAATCCATCGAGACTTATAATATTGATGGAACTCTTAACAAGAAAGGCACCATTCTTTGGAAGGTCAAACCCATAGTCCACATTGCCAAATGACCTGAACATATTGAGCTTATGGTCATTTCTCTCAAGCGTAAACAAATTATCTTGGGTATGCCTTGGCTCAAGACCTGAAATCCCCAGATCGATTGGAAATCTCACACCATCTCATTCCCTCAGTCTCACCTCAGTACTCCTCCTGTAGAGGAACCTCCCCGACATTACCTCCTTCACTTACTTGACCTTGATGTTGACCAAGAAATTTCCTCCCTGTTCGCTGAGCGGTATCCCAATGGGGTTGATGCGTCTCCTAGTGAGTACCTCCCCCAAGAACCCAAAGACGAGATGATCAACAAGATCATGTTATCCACCCAACTTGTCCAAGAAAATAAACCACTTGAAACCTCTCTTCCTTCTTGGTGCAAGGACTTCGAAGATGTCTTTTCCGAAAAGACTTATGATCAACTCCCTCCGCATTGCTCCTTCAATCATACCATCGAACTTAAACCTTCCTTCATTCCGAAAATCACCAAAGTTTATCCGCTTAACCCTAAAGAACAAGAAGCATCTCGAGCTTTCATCGATGAACATCTAAAGACCGGATGTATCATTCTGTCCAAGTCTCCTCAAGCCGCACCATTCTTCTTTGTTCTGAAGAAAGATGGATCCCTTCGCCCCTGTCAAGATTACCGATACCTAAATTCCCACACCGTCTGCAATGCATATCCGCTACCCCTTATTCCCCCTCTCATCGACCAAATGAAGGACTCCACCTGATTCACTAAATTTGACATTCATTGGGGATATAACAATGTTCGGATCAAGGAAGCTGACCAATGGAAGGCAGCTTTTATTACCCCGTACGGACTCTTTGAACCCACTGTCATGTTTTTTTGGCTTTTGCAATACTCCTCCCACCTTCCAGGCTTTTATGAATCATATCTTCGCCGACATGATTGCTGAAGGATGGCTCGAAGTCTACATGGACGACCTTGGTGTTCACACAAACGGCAATCTTGCTCTCCATCACGAACAAACTCGGCGTGTCCTTCTTCGTCTTCGAGAACACAATCATTCTCTCAAGTTATCCAAATGCACCTTTGACACCCCTCGCATTGAATTTCTTGGCATGATCATTGGCCAAGGACAAGTCATGATGAATCCCATCAAGACTGCCGCTATTCACGACTGGCAACCCCCCACTTCCGTCAAAGGCATTTGCTCTTTTCTTGGTTTCGCCAACTTCTATCGAAAGTTCATTCCCAACTTCTCAAACACCGTCGCTCCTCTTACCTTACTTACTCGGAAAGACCAACCCTGGCTTTGGACCCCTCTGCAACAACGCGCCTTTGATTCTCTCAAAACCACCTTCTCCACCTCTTCTGTCTTGGCCATTTCCGATATCACTCGCCCATTCTCCATTATGACAGATGCCTCTCTTCTTGCCGCTGGCACTATTCTTCTCCAAGCTGACACCAACGGAGATCTTCATCCCTGCACTTACTTCTCCCACATGTTCGCTCTTGCTGAATGTAACTATAATATTTATGATCGTGAACTCCTCACAGTCATTCTTGCTCTCACAAAATGGCATTACTATGTCCTCGGTACCACTCATCCCATCACTATTATCACAGATTACAAGAACCTTTCTTATCTCAAAGACCCTCGTAAACTTTCCCATTGACAAGCTCATTGGTCTCTCTTCCTTCAAGACTTCGACATTCTTTGGAAAGTTCTCCCTGGCACTCATATGGCTCCTACAGATGCTCTCTCTTGTCATGATCCTGTTGATACTTCCCAAGACAATGTCAACTTCTCAATTGTTCCTGATCCCGTAGTTATTAATGCTTTAGACCTCTCCCTGGCTTCTCACATCTGTAACTCTTCGTCTTCTGATCCTCTTGTCCTTCATGCCCTTGCTAACCTTGATGATGGTTTATCCTTATTTCCTCATTCCTCCCTTTCTGATTGGTCCTTTGATAATGGACATCTTTATTTCCGTGGTCGTATGTATATTCCTCCGTCATCTCATTCTGCTTTGCTCCATTCTATTCACTCCTCTCTGCTTTCTAGCCACTTGGGTTGTTTTCATACTAAGGCTATTCTTGAATGTGATTTTTGGTGGCCTGGTCTTTCTTCCTTCATCTCTCATTTTGTTGCTGGTTGTTCTGTTTGTCAGCAGAACAAAGTCCTCACCCACCCAACCACCCCATCCCTTCTCCCCATTTCTTCCTCGTCTTCTCTGCCATTCCGCCAACTCTCTGTTGATCTTATCACTGATCTTCCCCTCTCCTGTGGCTTTGACTCTTTGATGGTCGTGGTCGACCATGGCCTTATGAAGGGGGTAATCCTTGCTTCTTGTTCAAAAACTATTGACGCAAAAGGGGTTGCCCAACTCTTTTTCGACCATGTATTCAAATGCTTCGGCCTCCACGACTCTGTCATCTCTGACCAAGGCCCACAATTCGCCTCTGCCTTCGCTAGAGAACTTGCCCGTCTTCTCAAATACGATGTCTGTCTTTCCACCGCCTATCACCTTCAAACTGACGGACAAACCGAACGGACCAATCAAGAGATCGAAACGTATCTTTGCATCTTTTGCTGCCATAATCCTCATGACTGGGTTAATTTCCTAACCTCCACTGAATTTATTCACAATTCCGTTCCTCACAGCTCTACGAAAACATCCCCTTTCTCCCTTCTCTACGGCTATGAACTCTGTGTGTACCCCACTCTCAGAAAAACATTTATCCCTGCTTTAGAGAACCATTTGTCTTTCCTGGAACACACCCGAAAAGAAGCCCTCACCACACATGAATTTGCTCATCGAATCAAGTTATCCCGCTCTTCTCAAAAGTTCTCCTCCTGGAAAGTGGGCGATAAAGTGTGGTTGGAAGCCACTCATCTCTGCCTTGGGTATCCCTCCCAGAAACTTGCCCCCCAATGCCACGGACCATTCGAGATCTCTCAGGTCCTATCTCCCCTCACCTACTGACTTCATTTTCCTTCCTCATGGAAAATTCATGACGTATTCCATGCCACTCTTTTATCTTCTTATTGCCAGACAGAAGCACATGGCCCCTCCTTCTCCTGACCTCTGCTGGATCTCATTGATGCTGAAGAAGAATATGAAGTTGACCACATTGTGTCACACAAAGGATCTCATGGTCACTGATTGTTACAGTTTTTCTCCTTTTCCCTCGTCTTTACCTTTTCCTCTTTCCTCGACGAGTACACTTTTTCTTTGGTCTCTCGCAGACAATATGGGATGTAGGCCTTTTAATCATTAGTCCATTTCATTCTACGTTTGTACTTCTTTGATCTCTTCTATCACTTTCTTTCTTGTTCTATGGATGACTATCTCCTCGGCCGACTCTCTTGTGTCGACCGCGTAGTTTCTATCTCTCCCTCGTGTTACTGCAGATGACGCATACATTTACATCATCATTCTCTTACCTTCCTCGCCATTCCATGATGACACGTCCCCAAGTATTTATACCCACCAGTTGTATACTTGTATTCTCATTCTCGTTCTATGCAATCATAGCATACTCTTGAGTCCTGAAGTCCGATTGACTCAGAACCTTCGTCCTTCGTCAAACTCTAGTAAATCCCTGCAGTCCGATTGACTCAGGCCTTCGCCCTTTGTTCCTTGAACCCTTGACCCTTGACTTGTTGGTACTCTCTCAGACATAGCATCTCTTCGTGAGTACCTCCTGAGAAGTATCTTGTCAAGGCTTTCTCTTTGTATATGCTTCACGTAACACTGATTGTACCTGACCACATGGAAGGGATATTCTTCGGCCGAAAATATGTGGGAATCTGAAAGTAATCTCTGTCATGCCCCCACCATTCTTTTGTCTTATAAACGGACTTATCGCTTATCCTGATCTCCCATCTTTTTCTTCTTCCTCTCCACCTAGGAAGCGGCATCTCTTCATGAAGTACCCCCCCAGTACATGTTTTTCTACAATTTTCTCTTTCTAAATAACCAATATGTCCTTTCTTTCTTCTTCTGTTGCACCTTCATCGTTACCTTCTTCTTCCTCATCTACTTCCCCATTGTATTCCAAATGAGTCTCACCTACCTTACTATCCATCTCCGCTGCCCATACGCTCTATACTGCCATCCTCACAAGCTCTGTTCTCCTCCACGCCGTCGAGGCCCTCCCTTTATATGAAGAAGATACTGTCACTCAGGAATTAGTTCGTCTTTTTCATGAAATATCCAGTACTCAATGATATCACTTCCAAGTGGCCCCTAGTGATCTCCCGGCTGAGTTTGGTCTTCCTCTTCACCTTCATTTGGACGCACTTCCCTGGTGAGTTCTTTCTATCCTCCATCTTTACGGTTTTCATCAATACATTGAATGTCTTTCCCCCTCCATCATCTATCCCACCTTCCACCACATCTACCTCTCTCTGCTGATGGCTGACCGAGACCGCTACCTCGAACAGGCCCAATTATCTGCCGTTGCCGATTCCCCTCCTCCTACTCCCATACTACCTGTTCCCTCTCACGCCCCTGCTCTCATCACTCAGATCTCCTCTCCCACTCCCTCTTCTGTCTCCTCTTCCCCTACCACTGTTGAGGAAGTTCCTGAGGATCTGATGGCGTAATATCAGGCTGCAGTAGAGGCAGTCCATCGGTATCTCCCTGATGGTAGTCACATTTTATCCTCTCCTACTCATGTCATGCCTGCTCGCCCTTGCCAACCCGCCTCTGCCCTCTCTGAATGCATTCGGTGTCATCATCTCGGTCATTATCGAGAAGATTGTCCAGATTACACCTGTCCATACTGTCACCAGTCTGCCCCAGGTCATCCTCAGTCCACTTGCCTTCGCACCCAATGCAACTTTTGCCATCATTGGGGACATGGACGTTGTTTTTGCCCAAAGCAAATATGCGGCCATTGTAATCAACATGGACATGTGGCAGATGATTGTCCATTTGAGGTGTTATCCTATGAACAATCCACCGTTCTCTTTGGCCCTTCCTCCATCCCTTGTGGCGAATCGACCTAATGGTATTTTTATTGAACCAGGAGTTCGATTATACAAAGGGGGTAATGTTACAGTTTTTCTCCTTTCTCATCGTCTTTACCTCCTTTGCTTCCCACAATGGATACACCTTTTCTTTGGTCTCTTTCAAACAATATGGGATTTAGGTCTTCTCATGACAAGCCCAGTACATTCTACATTTGTTCTTCTTTGATTTCTTCTGTTGTTTTCTCTCTTGTTCTTCGGACAGATATCTCCTTGGCCGATTCTCTCATATTGGCCTCGTAGTTCTTATCTCCCATTCATTACTGTGGATGACACGTCCCTTTATATCATCATTCCATCACCTTCCTCAGTGTTCTCTGATGACGCGTCTCCTAGTACTTATATTCACTTGCCATGTACTCGTAGTCTTTACACTCATTCTACGCAATACTAGCGTACTCTTGTGTCCTGACGTCCGATTGACTCAGACCCTCAACCCTTGTCTCTCCCTGAGAATCTTTGACCCTTGTCCCTCGTCTCTCCCTTAGAATCCTAGACCCTTTATCTTCGTACTCTCTCAGACGTTATGTCTCTTCATAAGTACCTCCTGAGAAGTATCTCTTCAAACTCTCTCTCTCTTTGCATATGCTACACATAACAGAGGGTGGCCATAATGTGTGTGAAGTGAACACATCCTGGAATGACGGAAAAAGCACTGCAAGCAGTAACAATAAGTGCAAGGTCTGCAAGGCCTCAAAGAAAGAAGGAAAAAGACAGGACTTTTCTAAATTCATAAAAGGTATGAGCTTTGAAGAGGCTGCTGCCTGGTTCAAGGATCAGGAGACTATCCGAAAGAAGTTGGGAAAAGCTTAAATCTAAGGAACTTATCTGAATGTTTTGAGGGTTCTTTCCACAATAAGTATTCTCCCCTTTTGATTGAGAAGTCAGACAATGAGGACTCAGTTGGATCTTCTTCATTTATCTACACATCAGAGGAGTCTCCTAGTGAGCTTGGTAGGGATGTTAAACCTGTGCTTAATTCTCCTAACCCAAAGAAAAAGAAACTATTGAAACATCATCCTTTAGTTACCTTCCCCTCCGAAATCCCAAAAGAAGCTTTTGTATGCAATATCAACTCTACATGGGAAATTATGCTATCAATCCAAGTTGCACCCCTGAGTGCATGCCACTCTCTTATGAAAGTCAATACCTTGCTTGACAGTGGCGCAAACATGATTTTTATTGACAGATCTTGGGCAGAGAAGCTAAAACTCCCACTCAGTAAATTAAGACATGCTATTCCTATGTTCAATGTGGATGGAACAAAGAATTCCACAGGGAACATCACGCACTCAGTGGACCATATGATTGAGTACCAGGGTCATTGCGAAAAGATTACAGCCAAAGTAATAGATCTCAGAAAGAATGCTCTGATCTTCAGATTCTTTTGGCTGAAATGCCACAACCCAGAAATAGATTGGATTAAGGGCTCAGTATGAATGACATGTTGCCCAAGGCACTATCATGCCCTTCAAGATAAGCCAGTCTTCGTCCATATGATTGAAAAAGAAGAAGAGGATATCTAATATTAAGTCCATGCCACAATCCATGCCTTAGAGGATAAACAAAAGATGGATGTAGTGACAGAGGAGCTTGTTCCCCCACAATACCATGACTATCTAAAAGTGTTCAGTAAAGCTGAGTCTGAAAGGATGCCAATAAGAAAACCATGAGATCACGCCATTGACTTTAAAGACGTGTTTGAATCCAAGAAAGATCACATAATCCCACTATCCACACAAGAACAGGAGGAAGTCACCACTTTTCTAGATGATCAGCTGGCAAAAGGATATATCTGTTCCTTTAAATCTCCACAAACCTCACCGGTATTCTTCATTCCTAAGAAAGACAGCAAAAAGTGCATGGTATAGGACTACCACTATCTAAACAAACACACATTTAAGAATAACTACTCACTGCCCTTAATTTCCCAATTGGTGGATAAGCTAAAAGGAGCTAAGCTATTTATGAAGATGGATCTTCAATGGGGCTACAACAACATCCATATCAAAAAAGGTGATGAATGGAAGGCCGCTTTCATCTGCTACAAAGGAGTATTTGAACCCCTAGTCATGTATTTTGGGCTATGCAATTCCCCTGGCGTTTTCCAAGCTATGATAAATGAAATATTCACCAATATGGAAAGCATAATCATGATCTATATTGATGACCTTATGATATTTATAAAGACAGACAATCAAGATGAACACAATAGAATCATGCACAAAGTATTGCAGAGGTTAAAGGAAAATGATCTCTTCATAAAATCAGAAAAGTGCTTCTTCTCCAAAAAGGAAGTTGAGTTCCTCAGCATGATGGTTGGTGTCGATGGGATTAGAATGGACAACTTCAAGGTCAAAGCCATCCTGAAATGGCCAGAACCAAAGATAGTCAAAGAAGTCCATAGCTTCCTCAAACTTGCTAACTTCTACTGAAGGTTCATCAAGGACTACGCTCAGTTCGCACATCCATTGAATGATTTATTAAAGAAAGACAAACCCTTCACATGGAAGAAAGCACAACAGAACATGTTTGACACACTCAAAGAACATTTTACCACAGCACCTGTGTTGGCTTTCCCAGACATTGATTGTCAATTCTGCTTAGAAACCGAAGCTTCTGACTATGTCACAGGGGCTGTATTAAGCATATTAAAAGAAAACAAGTGGCACCCAGTTGTCTTTTCCAGCCACAGTATAATATCCACTGAATGGAACTATCCCATTGCCAATAAGGAGATGTTGAGCATCATCCAAGCATTGGAAATCTGGCAACATTACCTGAAAGGCTCCTATCACCAGTTCAAGATCTGGAATAACCATGCCAACTACCAGTCACTGGTCATCCCAGTTATAAAAAGACCATAGAACTTCTCAGGAGAAGTTACTGGTGGCCCAACATGACTGTTTATGTCAAAGATTATATCGCTTGATGTGACCATTGTGCATGCATGAAAGAAGGTAACAAAGCCTTGGCAGGCATATTAATTCCTCTTCCCATTCCACAAGGTCCCTGGCAGGACATATCTGCTGATTTCACTACTGATCTTTCCTTCTCTGGTGGCTTTGACTCCATTCTCATCGTTGTAGATCAGTTCTCTAAAGAAACTATATTTATTCCATGCAACAAAACAGTCACAGTGCTGGATACTGCTAAATTACGTATATTTACATCATGTGTGGAAGAACCACAGCTTACCCTGGTTGATTGTATCAGACCACAGACCACAGTTCACTTTCCAGGTTATGCAAGATGTTTGCAGATGCCTTGGAATTAAGTCTAAATTATCTACTGCACACCACCCACAAACAGATAGACAAATGGAATGCATGAACCAAGATCTCCAGTAGTATCTCCACATATTCTGCATCAAAAAGCAGGAAGAATGGTCAGACTGGCTACCAATCACCCAATTCTCTTATAATTTGAAGATCTCGGTATCTTCTAAGAAAACCCCTTTCGAAGTCACACATTCATATGTCCCCCATATGGAAGTGGAACAATGTGTTTCCAAAGCACCAGCTACTACAGAGTTTGCCAATTTAATGAGCAAGACTTTGAAGGAAATAAGAAATAGTCTAAAGGCATCCCAAGAGCAAATGAAAGCTCAAGCGAACAAACCTAGTCCAAAGCTCCACAGTATCAGGTCAGAGATAAGATCTGGTTAGCCACAGATAACCTGCACTTGACATGCCAATCCAAGAAGTTGATGGAACAGTGGCTAGGCCCCTTCTCCATTCTAGAACTCATGGGCCCCAATGTAGTTAAACTTAGACTTCCCAGGGGAATGAAAATCCACAAGGTTGTGAACATCTCTCACATCAAATCTTATAAAGAATGGTTGTCTGGTCGACCTGTCATCTGGCCCAGCCTGATTGATATCACTGAGAACTGTGAAAAAGTTCATGAAGTAGATTATCTGGTCGATTTCCGCTTGAAGGAACACTGCCTCAAATACCTGGTGTATTGGAAAGGCTTTGAAGAGATAGATCATACATGGGAACTACTCAAGAATCTATGTGGTGCTCAGGATGCCATTTGCGAATTCCACATCCTCCACCCGAATGCCCCACGAAAACTTTCCATGACCTTTGCCCAGTTTAAGAAATTATTTAACCCCTACATGAATTATACCAAGTGCAAGTCACCACTCTTGAATCACCTGGAAGTCGATCCCTAGAAGGGAGGTAGTATTACAATCGGTATATTCCTGTACTCTTATATTCATTGGACTTAATGTTTTCCATGTATAACAACAGACAATCTTATCTTTCATCTTTTATCTTACATATCTCACTATCTCTTACCCTAATCTCGTGTGTCATAGTTGTCTCACCTCTTCACTCTGTTTCACACACAAGACTTCTCATCTTCCCTATTTCAGATCTCTGTTTCAGATCTATGTTTTACCTTTCACAGAAGCATTTGATCATGCTTCTCTTTCATTCTTTAATACATGTGTTTCACTTGTGTTTCGCTTTGTTTCCATTTTGCCATACTGTGTGTTGGCCTCACATGTTTCACTTCCATTTCACCCTATGCCCTTTCCCCTTTTGATCCCAGATCGTTAGATACAGTCACAACATGTACATACCTCTAGTAGGTACTTAAGGCTCGATGCCAGCGCCAGAGAACTCCAGTCTAGTTCTCTTGGTGTTTTTCCCTAAAGCACTATAAGAAGGACTCTTATTGGCCTGACAAGCCTCTTCTCTCATCACTCCTATCCAAGTTCAAGTATCTTTTGGCAACCTAAGGGAGTTATGCTCTAGGGTTGTTTCAGCTGTTAGCTAAACATAAGATGGGTCAGCACAAACAGTGTGAACATAGGATGGTACATATACCTAGGCTGTTCACATCACCTACCATCGATCTCAGATGACCTGCCTACCACCTAGACTCACCATGTTGCTAAGGACAACTTACTAGCAAGAACATAACCTAAAAGAGTTAGTACTAGCAGATTGATATTAGCAAATAAAATAAAATCTTGCAAGACTTGCTCAGTCTTGCAAGTCTCTCAGAGCTTGCATGGGATGGAAAGGAAATGCTCCCAATTGGCAGGTCCTTGCAAGATTATGCAAGCTCTGAGAGACTTGCAAGAAAATAGCAGTGGAAAAAGCCTTGCAAGGTGTTGCATTGTATTACTAGCTCAGTCAAGCTTGGTCAAGGTAGTACAGACCCTTGCAGGATGGTGTAGTGATTCAATTTAATTACAGGCAATAGATACTAATAGTACAATTATAATGCATACAAGTGAGATGCTGGCAAGCAGAAGGTCTAAGATTACAACTCCAATATACCTGTAACTGCCAAGTCAAAGAGTGATAATATTGACAAGTTGGTGAGTTAGAAATTATTGACATGGTTCTTTTGAGTGGGATTCCATTTTTTTGGTGCAGTGAATGGCTTTTTAGTCTACTTCAGTGATGGAGCAATGGTGTTCTTGATTTTGTTGGCAACACTGCTTTGGACATGCTTTGTGAGGATGGTGACCTAGCTTATACATTAATATTCATAAGCTAACAGTGGAGCATGCACTAAAGTGGTCAAATGATGCAAGGTGGCAGTCGGAGAGCACAAAGCATGAAAGTAATATAAGTGATGCTTTACAGTGTGTTAAAATATGAGCAGTATGATGTGGTATCTGGACAAGAATAATGAAAGTGATGTGACATAGTGTCTAGAAGGCATTACTCAAATATGAAAATTCAAGTTAAAAAATTAGTAGCAAGAACACTTATTAGGATTTTATAGGCCATGAGCATGCTTTGCATGCACTGGGTTTGTTGTATGTCTGATGATGCCATGACATTATTGTCAGTGTTGCCCTCCATGTCCTCCTTGTGCATGTTGTGGGAGAGATAGTAGTGGACCATGAGCATGTCATGTTAAGTTAGTCTGTGAAACAACCCTAGAGCATAGCTCCCTTAGGTTGTTAATAAAACCTGGACTTGGGAAGCAATAAGAGAATAGGCTTGTCTGGCCAAGAGGAGTTTTTCTTATAGTACTTTAGGGGAAAACACCAAGAGAACCAGACTGGGGTTCTTTGATGGGGCATTGAGTCTTTAAGTACTACACTGTAATACATGTATGTATATATTGTGGCTGTATCTAATGATTTGGAAACAAAAGGAGAAAAGGACATAGGGTGAAATGTATGAGGGCCACAGCCTGTGTGGCAGAATAGAAATGAAGATAAAACATATGTGAAATGCATATATCAAGGAATGAAAGAAAAGTGTGATTAAACACTTCTGTGAAATGTGAAATATAAATCTGAAACTGAAATGTGAAATGAAGAAGATGAGAAGTCTCATGCATAAAACAGAGTGAGAAAGTGAAGAGCAACTAATACACATGAAATAGGGATAAGGCAGATGAGAGAAGATGAAAGATAAAATAGTCTATTGTTATACATAGAAAATGTTAAGTCCAATAAACATAGTGGAAGCCAAGAATGGCACTCACAAGGTGGATTACATAATCTACTACATCTACTTCCTTGTAATTGAATCCACCCTTGAATAGATCTTCAAATCTATAAATTCATTAAGACTGTCATATTAAACACTCAATAGATAAATATTACTTATCTGGTGAGTTCAAAGTATTATTGAGGAAGCTCAAAGTGAGGGGGACATTCAATGCTGGTAGGAAGATAAGGAAATAAGTCAGAGTTTGAATATGAGACATGACATGTTATGCTGGCAAAACTCCATCACATGACTTATTTATTTCAGCTCAAAGGCACAACAGCAGCAACTTCAATCATGCTGCATTCTGGCCTACACTCCCCATACTTGGTAGATCCCTACTTCTTCACAGCCCCATAGCCCCCCATTTGGTGCATGCTTTAAGTGTACCAAAAATTAGAACCTGTATTCATCTCTGATCAAATTTATCACCTTCCTTGTAGCCTTCAAGACACAAATTGCCATCCACAGCCCAAACCAACATAGTCTGAAGCACCAATAAACAAGGCCAGTAACTCCCTTCTATTATTTCATTTCCATCCATATCCTTCATCTTGCTTCCTTTACAACATGTTTTATTCACCCCCAACAAAATCATCAATTGGATTCATGGGGGCCCATGACTTTTGGTCTCACTTGCTATGCTGTTGAAATGATACATGGCCATAGCCAGATATGATCAGGATCACCTTGATGCTGTGTTCTATATCAGCCCCCATTGGAGTTGTTGCCAGAACACTTGGCAACAAAATGGCTTTCATCTGATCTTGATGTTCATGTATGGACAGACTTCTGCACTGCTACTACAAAATTCAATTGCTTGTCAACCATCAGACAATCACAAGAACTGGAAATAGTTCTATGTCAACATGTACTGTAAGTACATAAAATGCTATGTTGGAATACTGCTTAAAGATTGGGAATAGTTTTGTTGATAAGAATGTGTTTATATGATATCATGGCAGCACTGTTGGCCACAAAACAATATGAGAGGAAACCACCAAACATCTCCTTGGCAATTGCAATGAATTAGACAAAGTTTCATTTGAACTAAAGAGTGAACAATATAAACTCAAAAATAATGATGATGTAGAGATGCAAGGTAACAAGATGAAAAAAGATGTTGGAGCAGAGGATAGCAATGCAATTGATAGCAAGGAAGAGACTGGTGGTGATGCTGAAAGCCATGAAATGTCTTCTGCACATTGGATTTCATGATAGTAGTGATATCAGGTTGCTGTTTGAGTCTGGCTATGACTTTGTGAATGGGTATACCTTTCTGTATATCCTGCACTTCCTCTTTTTGCCACACCTTTATATTTGCCTCCTTTCAGTGAGTGCTTTTATAGCATTGACCTACACCAAAATGTTTGGATGCAGAATCATACATAGATATTGTATATGCATGTGATGTTAGATATTTGACTTGGGATTTGAGTTTTCACTACATTCCCACGGTCCAAATGCTTAGCTAATTTAGGCACATATAGACCATAGTGTCTAGTATTTACCTCTATTTTTTTTATTCATTCACTTACAGGTTGTGGAGAAACAAAATGATTTCTCTCAACATACTTTTATTACTATCTACAAGTACATAGCAAACCATTTTCTTACTATCCCTTTTACCCTTAAGTACTTAGCCAAGTGTCAGAGAAGCAAATGGAGCATGTGACCTCAGTTGCAAATCACCTGACTCAGATCATGTGACCTTGCACAGTATAAGTCAAAGTGAGTCAAAGGAGAACTAATCAAAGCACTGCCCCTAGACTAGGAGAATGATCATGTGACCTTGCACAGCATGACTCATGATGAGTCAACATAAGTCATTGCCAAGCCAAAGGCTATATTTTGGCACAGCCACCTCGGAAGCGAAGGTAGCACAGCCACATGTAAATTACTATATAAGGAGCGTGATTCAGCTCCATTGGAAAATTTTTAATTTTAAAGAGTTTTGTCCTCTCAAGTAAACTCAACCAATGAGTGCTCACAAGTGCACCCCTCTACAAACAGATAGTGAGGTTGTGTAGAGTAGTTCCCACGCTATAAATAGAGCTACTTAGACCCATAGTTAGGAGTATACTGAATCCCTTAGGATAGGGATAGTTAGGACACCTTTAAGAAGAAAACTCCAGAGTGGGTAATTAAAAGGAATAGATCCCCAGCTGGTAGGGAGACCTAATAGTTCAATAGCACCTTGGGAAAGGGGTTAGCAGAGCAAGCAGATTGCCAACTCCTTAGTGCATAATAGAATCAGTTTAGGAAAAGTTATTCTATGTAACTAAGAGACGTTTGTGAATCAATAGCAAGAATCAAGTGTAGTAATGCTACCTACCCAATTGAGCATTCCTATTTGATTGGAGCTAATTGGAAGTCATCGAGAGTGCATCTTAGGGAAGTAACCCTAGTCCCAATGAACTATCCTTCTAGTAAACTGAGAGTTATCTAGATCATTTCCCAACAATCTACAGTACATTCAGTATACCACCACTGAAAGCCAGACTTTTAATCATATTACTGGAAGCAATCCCCCTCAACCTCATTGAAGATTGATGAACAAACCATGTGCCTGATAGTTAACTCCTTTCTATGAGTTGATACTTGTTTTTAGTAGCAATTCAACCAGGGAAGAGTACTCTTTTCACCTTGCTTTAGGTTTACTATCTGTGGAGATAAGATTGGTTGTATGGTAAGTGTTTCTTAGTGTTTCTACTAATCTTATCTAGAAAGAAGGCAGCATATATGATACCACCTATGGACAAGTTGGTTTTGGTAGCACTGCCTACACCAACTCAGTATTTAACTGAGAGTCATTCATTCATTGCAAATTATTTGATAACATAATATGTCTGATATACATGTTGTCTTTTATCTAATTATATATTGCATTATAATAGATGTTGTCACTGCATGTTGTTGTTGTGGATGTAACAGAATGTGGGAGAGGGCAAGAGTCAGGGCAAGTAGTCATGATGACAGCGTGATGATCACAATAACATGATCATTACATCATTGTTATCACAGTATTGTTGTTGCAGGCATAAGAAAGTGTAAAAGAGGGCAGGGAGAGGGCAAGGGCTGGGACAAGTGGTCATAACAATGAAATGACAATTGTAATAATATAATTGTCATGTTGTTATTATCACTGTATTATTGCAGGCACAAGGGAGTGCAGGAAAGGGCAGGAAGAAGGCAAGGGCAGGGCAAGGTGGTCAAGTGGTCATGATGACAGTATGGTGATTATAATGGTACAATTGTCACATTGTTGTCATCACCACATTGCTGTTGAAAGTGTGAGGGAGTGTGGGAGCAGGTGGGAAGAGAGCAAGGGCCAGGGTGAAGTGTGCACTCATGAGCAAGTGATTATAACAGCATAATTGTCACATTATTGTTATTATTGCTATTGTGAGTATAAGGGGCATGCAAGAGAGGGTAGGCCAGGACAAGGTGGATAAGTAGTTATGACAACATATCGGAAGGATGAGGGCAAGAGTACATGACTTGTCAGAGCATGCATGTATATGTGTGTTGAGTAGGGTAAAAATGAGGCTTGGTCAAGGCTCATGAATTGTCCTTGAACTTGTTGATGGCATACAAACTTTGCAGATGTTCATAAGATGCTCTTGCAAGATACATGAGGCCTTGCATGGGCTTTTAATACTGTATTTGAATCATAGTGCTGAGAAAGGCAAGTGGTGGGGTCTCATAGACCAACTTTTTTTGTAGGTGGTAAATGGTTTCTAAAACCATCAGAGCTCAGAAAAAGTGCTGTCAAAGGTGGTAATGATTTTAAAAGTCACTATATATGTGCCAGTTCCAATTGACTTATCTAACTATCCCTTCATCCTAGCTCACTGGCACTTCAAATCATTCACATGGGGCATCAGTGTCCCTCATCATACTAGTATACTTGTACTCATTTGTGTGCCTCTCTACTTCTCTCTCAACTTCATGTGACAAATAGTTGCATGGGTCTGCTATGAATAGCAGAAAATATAAGTATGTCACATAAAAAGCCTTTTACAAGTATAATTAGGTCTGTTGTGAAGGTGATGTTATTTAATAAATTTTGATGATAAAGAGGCATATCCATTGGTGGTTCTCAAGGCCCAGCAAGGTCCTCACTAGTTGTTGAACTAGTTGGTTGTGTAAGCACAATTTGTCATGTTTTACTACTAGCAAGGTTAAGCTCCAATTGAAATTGACTCATTGAAATCTACTTCTTGCCCGAGCTCATCTCCTACTGCTCCCCCATTCACCATTATGTCCAAGCATTCCTACACTTAGTTTGAGAGCTACTCTGAGTCTCCAATCACTTGGAGTCCTACTACTAGCCCAACTTCTTCCCTCACTGCCAACTATGACTCCAACATAACTAACCTGAAGGCACCACTAATCCACTGGAACAAGGACTGTGCTGCATGCACAATGCACCTTGTTGCATGGTTAAAGAAGAATGAGACCACATACCTCAAGATTTTCTTGGACTCTATGCAAGATGCCAAGGATGCTGACTTTAGGAAGGAGGTTTTGTCCCACAACAAGAACTACTACCACTTACAAGCTGCTCAAACAATTTTCATGAATGATAATGATTAACATGTATGACACTTCTCACAGGTCTGATCTGATGTTTTTGTCAAAAAAATTGACTGCCACATCAGAGTACATAGGTGAGCTCAAATGTTGTGTTGATATTCTACTAACATTTCACAGTTTAAAAAAGGTGTATAACACAGAAAACATGAGGCTTGGAAAAACGGGTGCAGGGATGACTTATGAGGACCTGCAGCATGATCTGTTGAAGGTAAATAATAAGTACATTTTTAATACCACGTAAGTTTCACTACCACTAATGCTTGATGGTTTTAATTGTCAACTTGTTTCCATGGTGGCCTGACCTTCATGGATTCTGGAGGACAAACCTTGGCTTTAACACAAAGCCATCCATTGCAGATCCTGGTCAGGACCTTGAAAGAGATGCACTTGCTATTTTTTAATTAGGAAATACTAGCAGCAGTGCCAGCTCTCCAAACAAGACAGAACAGGATGATTGGGCTAATCTCATCTATTTATCTAGCAATAGCACCATCAATCTCCTTCCATCCCTTCATCTTAATTCACCCATGTCTTAAGCCACACCAGATATCAGTATTATATTCACCACCACTGGCATGTAAAATGAATTTTTCTCAACATGACTCAACATGGATGTAATGAAAGCTCCATGGCTTCCACTTCGCCATCTTTGATACACTCACATGATACCACCAGTTCCCCCATTTACTTGCACAATACCACTGTTTTCTCCACCCACCTGTATAACATCACTATTTCTCCTGCCCACCTGCATGAAGGTCCTGCAGCCTCTGCCCTGCTGTCCCACTTGTCTAATCCCTTGCCTACATTCCCTCTCATTTACTTCAATAAACTGCCACCATCTCCATAAGGTAATGACTTTCCTCCATTCCTCCCCCACTCAAACCAGACTTGGAGTGGGTGCCACACAAAGCCATTCACATTTCATGGTGGCACTTTGTGCATTACCCCTTCCCTAGACCATTACCATTTGTGATCCAGAAAAATCATTTCTCTCAACTCTAATAATAAACAAGACTAACATGTGCCAATGTATGCCATGTCTTTGGATCACTGGCATGCTGAAGCACCCACACCACACAAGTCCAACCCCTCTCAAGACCACTTTTTCTCTCACCTCTTATCAGCATTGTCTGGAACTGACCAACAACTGCACTACATCCACCCCTTCCACCTCTGCCATTGATGTTATTGTCAGTAGTGGCTCATGCCAGTCTACAAAAAAGCAGGGGTACACATCTGCTGCTGCTGCTCCCAGCCCAACAGATAAATTTGTTACATAAGCTGATGAACTAATTAAGCAAAATGTAATTTTCATGGATCAGCAACATGAAGAGAAGGCCTGCCATTATGAAGTACACTATCATGACAAGGCTGCAGAATGTGCACATGAAGAACAGATGGCACAGTTCAATGCTAAGTATTTCCAGGAAATACAAGAGTTTGAAATGAGAATGACTCAGCTCAAGCTACAACACCTGGACTGTGAGGTGGAATTGACAAACTTGAAAGTGTGGTCCAAGGGTGGAAATACTTGATCTTTGTCATTGTCATGATTTATTGTGACTGTTGTTGTCTATCATTTTGTACATGTTTAACATATGTCATCATATGTTATGTTGTTGTATCCTATGTACATGTAACCTACATGTCCTCAAGCAATATGTATGTTCATGACCTGTCTGCAAAAAGCTTGCCTTGTTGATGTAGCAAGATCATCATTCACATCTGGTTTCTCATTCCCATCCTCTGAGTTTTCATCAGCATCTGAGTTATGTACTTCAACTGGATTCTCCTCTCTAAATTCAGCCAATAAGCTATCCAACTTGAGCTCTCTTTCAATGTCAACAATCAAATTGTGTAAAATCAAACAGCAATGAATCTATTTGATCATATGATTGAGATTTCTTTATATTTGGATTCAGAAGCACAAATCCACAAGTGATTGGAAAACCTTTAAGTGAGCCACTATTAGAAATGCTCAGTTCAAACACATATTTGTAGGTATTAAACTTAATTGAAAGAAAAATATGAAAATTTTTACTGATGATAAATAATAATTGAATTTTCATTTATCAGGACCAAGGCTTCCTTCAACAGATTTCTTGAATGGTGTAATACACCATGTTTGAGAGGGATAGACTAAATCAGCACAAAGCTACTCATTTGGAGCAAAGAATTGATCAGGATGATAGACAATATAAGTGTGTCCAAAATTACTTGCATCATGCACACTTCCTGGAAGACCAATAACATAGTTCATGATCTTCAGGCTATGAGGGAGAATTATGACCTAGTAAAATATAATACTAGTGAATATCTATATTGATGGAATAAAATCAATCCAACCTGATTTGTGATAGAGTAATATGATTTTCAATAAATGAAAACCTCACCATGGTGTTCTGACTTCTGGAAAAATTTGAAAGTTGAACTATCAATACATAAGAAGCCTTCTCTCTATTCTGGAATGGATCTAATCTCAACCTAAGCTTTAGCTCTCTCCTTTTCTGCATAATCATCTTCACAATGAGTAGGATCAAAGTGAATAGCCTAATTATGTAGATGTAGGAGTGGAAGCATAACATGCTTGTAGCAGTTATAAATTGTACCAACAGCCACACCTGCCCATTTAGCCATGTCTTGCAATGTTGCAGCATTGCCATACTATCCTGCTCTATTCAAGACAATTACCAACTGAAACCAGACAGGCAATTGTTGGTTACCTGCCCAAGATTCTGGAAGAGGCATGCCATCAGACTTTGAGTCTGAGATAGGATTACCAGCAGTGGAAAAGACAGGATAGTGGCAAATCTTTTCAACAAGCTGAATAAAAACTTTGTGAAGTATTCAAAGCTTTTAATGAAAAAGCTATGGGCAGTGAATTTTCCACTCCTTGAGAAAATGGATCTAGGGAGCATAAACAATGGGAATTCAAACATGTAGGACATGGGCCTGCTATACTTCATCAATCCTTGCCATCATAGCATGTTGAAATTGAATAACTTCTTCAGACTGAAAAAGAAGGATATTAGACTGGCCTAAATCTGACATTGAATAGGAGGGAATTGTGGAAGGAGTTGATGAATAAAAAGATAAGCTAGACTCAGAGTTGGAGTCTGATAGTGAGAGATTAGGTTCAATTTGGACTGAAATGGCATTCCAGAGCTCTACAGCTTGTGCTATGTTAATGTTGCTAAGAGCTGCTTGAAGAATGCTCAAGGCTTCCTGATGTGCTGAAGATCTGGGCATACTGTGGGAAAAGGTGGAAGCAGGGAAATTGGCTAGATAAGGAGACTCTGTATATTTGAGCAATACTGTTGCACTATTGTCACAGGCATGTCTAATAAATTTAAGCAGAGATTAAACTCTCCAGACTGTTTTGAAAATATACTGTACAGCAGGTACTGCATATTCATATTTTTGGCAGTATGCTGTGCCAGGGTTGGATTTGTCAGATTACTTCAAATTTGGAAATATGCTGTGCCATGGAAGTATCCAAATGTTCAAGTGAAGATTAAATTTATGTGCTTTATTTGAGTTTATGTGTAACTTTTTTAAGTGCACTACACACCCAAGGTTGGCTTACAGCAAGTGGACAATTGATGGAAAATATTAGTGCAATATATTTTGGATATCATGTGGACACAAGTGTGACATGCTTGGTGTGATGTGTTGATTGTCTTTAGTATGGCAGGTATGACATGTCAATGTGAGATTTGGTCTGATATTTGCTGGATGTCCTTGAGGTAAAATCACATGATGGGAGTAGGAGAAAAAAGACCCACAAAAAAGTGACACAAGTCTGGATCAAATTCAAGAGCTTACATCAACTTGCTAACATGCAATGCAAGGTAACACACCATGCTAAACCACTACACCACCAATCCACACTTTGACTAGGTGATTTATACTATATATGTAGTAAGCTTAGATTTGGCAAGTCTTTGGATACTGCCACCACTCAGTATCACAATTGGAATTGAATGCTACTATCCTATTCACTGATGAATAATAAAAACTAATACCACTGGCTCTTCTGCCATAGACCAGTAGTACCAGATTTGACTCAGATGAAAGGTAATGTTATGCAGTTGTCATTCAAACAATCCCCAGACCCTCCCTAGACATCCAGTGGACATCCATAAAGTTATATCACACAGATATGTCATACCTGCCATATCAGAGATAGCTGGTATATCACCTCAAACATGCCACACTCGTGTTCACACAATATCCAAAATATATTGTGCTAACATTTTCTATCAATTATTCATTCCCTGTAAGCCTAATTTGGGTGTATAGTTGGCCACTACTTGAGTACCACTATTGCATCACATCATCACATATAGCTGTTCTGTAGTCCTCAAATTTACCCTCAATATATTGCTTTCCCATGTTTCCATGACATGAGTCCAAGGTTGGGAAAATGTTGACAGTAATCACTGCATCCATCTGCAATGCATCATAGAGTTGCTTGGAAGCTCATGTAGGTGATTTTCCCTATTTCTGCTGATCACTTCCTTCCCTTGTTATGTATAGTAGATATGCTCATAATGCATATGGTAGTAATGCATCTCCATCATCTTGCATTAGTTTTCAGGTGGGCCCAGATTGAGCCCTGCCAAAATCTGTGAATTTATGGATATTGCATAGTTATTAGATAGCTATGAGTATATATATATTATGATGGAGTCAGTGGATCAAGAAAATTGCACAGTCTATGCCTGTAAACAAGGCCTTGACTAGTTACAATTCTCACATCTTATTTTTAGCACCTTACCAATGGTGGATGAAGTGCTAAATCCCCCCAAAGAGGTTGAGATCTGTGAAATTGAAAATTTCTCAAGCAGTGAAAAAGGTGAGCAAGAGATCATAGATGTAGTACACCATGAGATGGCTATGGCAAGCAGTGAGGTCATTGAAATTGACTCAGATGAAGAGAATGGCCTGGACCCATTCATTACAAGGATCCAGGCAATGGCACTATGTGAGCAACTTGCAGGGGTGGTGAAGGAGTATGGTGAGGCCAAGAATATCTTTGAGTTGTTGAAGCAGCTGTGTCATTTTCATGCACACTTATGGCAACAGGAGTTTGTCAATGTAAGACAGACAACTTTGGATGTGTACATAGGTAAAAGTTAGTATAGTCAAAGCCTGGGATCAGTTGTGACAGTAATGTCACCCTCTGTCACACATCATCATCTTGAATAAGCATGGTAATATATTAGAGTCCAGATGGGAACCAAACTTAAGTTGGGTTTTCAGGAAAACCTATACTCCACGTGATCTGAGGATTGGAGCAGAGCTTCAATATCATATGCCCCATCATTGCATATTGATTAGTGCTGATAGCAATACATGATGTTCAACAACAGTACCACTTTCAAACAACCCTCTGGATCTGACAAGACAAAAAAAGACAATCTTGGTAATAGCCTTTTCTGCAGGTTGCTAATCCAGAACCAACAGATCAGCCTGGTTTTAATGAAGGCATTCATAATCATGGCCAACACCATCCTATCCTCCATCACATGTGCAGATCCTATTTCATACTCTATACATTGTGATAAGCTTCAGAAGGCTTCTGAAAGGAGAAAAGGTCTGATGTGATGCAGATGAAAGTATGTAGAGGACTGATAAGTATGCTAATACATGGTATGTAGTAACGATGAGGTGGGAGAAGTCAAAAAAACATTGCTGTGATCCTGGGTGATGAAGCAAGCTGTTTCCCACCACAGTTAGGAGCCTGCAACACATCAGCTAAGTGGCTTGATGTCCAGATACTAGGAGCAGCAAACTTATGCAATTAGCATACTGGGGGAAAAGAGTACCTCGTGAATGGCTCATTGCCTGGGGAGGCTTGTAGGTAAGGGGTAAGGATCATAGCATGATTGCAAAGGTAGAGTGAGAAAGCTTTGCCAGCCCACCAGCCTTGAAATTGTACTATTTTGAAAGGGACTCCCCAGAGAAGGTATTTGAGTGTGCCTCCAATACAAAGGCTATGCCCTTTAACATTGGGTAATCCTAAGTGTGCAGTGAGTTCTGAAAAGTGTACTAGAAATTGTTTGTGGATTCAGGGATGAAATGAACCATCTTTGAATTTCCAGGCCAAAAGGTAATTACTAGAAGGGGTGGGGTTCATGCGGAAATAGATGTTGAGGGCTGTGACTGGGTCTGAAGGTCCATCTTGTTTGGCACACTGGACTGATTTGTCTTGACCGGTGGAAGAAGACATCATTGTACACAGAAGGTTGAATTTGATGACCTTTAAGCCATTATGATCTGTGACAGAAGACATAGCCTCATGGGTAATGTGCTTGGAAGCATGGAATGCTTTGAGATTTGGAACTGTGAATTCACTGAGATGGACAACACACCAGAAACAAGTAGTGATGTATGTGAAGACTACAGCATCAAGGGGTTATTGGGCAGGAGCAGTTGTTTAATGGAGGAGATTATATTTGTAGTGAAGGGGGGGCAGAGGGGATGTTTTGAAAAAAAAGGGGCGAATTTTGTTGTGCCTTCTAGGCAGCGTTTCAATGTATCGGGGTCCACGAGCCAAGGTTGGTTATGGAGCATGTGCCAAGCTCTCAGGGCTGCTGTATAATTGGAAAGGGTGGAACTGGCATATGTACCTGTACAATAAAAGAGGAAAGTAAGTATGAGCTGTGCTGGGATGGTGACCTGCATGAAACCAGTTTTATGCATGCATATAGCAAATCAATCACCTGAGAAGTGGAATTTCCACAGCTCCATGTGGACCATACCCCTTGATACCATAGAAAAATATAGCCCCTATCATGATCTACATACTCCTATTTTTCCAGATTTTTCCACCTACTGGTTATTGAGATATTCATTAATCTCTCTAGTCATATCTTTATACTTGCACATTTGTACATAGCTCACTATTCTTTTCGTTTCTCTTTATTTATCTGATTACTTAGCTGAGTGCTAGTGAGATGCAGTGATCATGTGACCCCTAGCTACCATGTGACCTTGTTTCCATTAGTCTGAACAGCCCTGCACAGCATAGCCAGCCTCTTTGGCAGAGCATTCCAGATTTGGACTCCTCTGCTCAAAGTGCTTCCCTTTAATGTGCCTGGGTTTGTCAGCTTGTGCCTGGAATTAGTAAGCGATTGTGCCTTAATTTATAAGCCACCAGTCCTCTGACTGGCTGGCACAGCCTCCTGTATTTATGTATATAAAGGAGAGCACTTTGGTCTACAGAGGGCATCTCATCTTCTACCTCAGATAATCTCATCTGATAAGAGATCCCTTGGGAAACCTCATAAGACCTAATAAGGCAGGGTATCCCAGAGCGAAGTAACTAGGACTTTAGAACTACTTTTAGGCTATTAGTACTTGGACCTAAATAAAAGACAAGTACCTAAGACTATTCTTTTGGAAGAAACCTCTTTTTGGGTAACAAAAGGCATCTGGTCCCTATTAGTAAGCAACCTAAGCGTCCTGTAGTACCAATTAAGAGCTACACTTCGCCTCTCTAAGCCAAACTTGCCTACTCTTTAGTTAAGACAATAAGATCCTTCTGAGTCCACTAAGTGTACCATCAAGTTAACTACCAACCAGGAACTGAGCATCTTGACATCTCGACATCTCAGCATATTGCCAGATTACTTCCCCATCTTGACATCTTAATATCCCCCACATCTTGCCATCTAGATGTTACGGTTTTTCTCCTTTTCCCTCATCTTTACCTTTACCTTTTCCCTCGACGAGTACACCTCTTTTTAGGACTCTTGCAGACGATATGGGATGCAGGTCTTTTAGTGATTAGTCCCTTTCATTCTACGTTTATACTTCTTTGATCTTTCTTCTCACTTACGTTCTTGTTCCACGGACGACTATCTCCTCGGCCGACTCTCTTACGTCAGCCTCATAGTTCCTATCTCTTCCCTCGTGTTACTACAGATGACGCATATGCTTACTTCATCATTCTTTTACCTTCTTCTCTATTCCACGATGACACGTCTCTTAGTATATATACCTATCTGTTGTGTACCTGTATTCTCTATTCTCATTCTACGCAATCATAGCGTACCCTTGATTCCTGCAGTCCGATCGACTCAGTCCTTCGTTCTTCATCTCCCTTATAAATCCCTGACGTCTGATTGACTCAGGCTTTTGTACTTTGTCCTCCGAGAACCCTTGGTCCTAGTACTTGCTCTGATGTTGAGTCTCTTTGTGAGTACCTCCAGAGAAGTAATCCCTCGAGACTATCCTTTGTGTACGCTTCGCGTAACACTAGATGTTACATTCCTAGGGCAAACCTATACTCTTTTATTTAGTATTCCCTAAGCAAACCATTGCTAGGGCTCATTAGGACAACCTACTTATAGGACTCCTACTACACCTTTCCTAGACTTACCATCCTAAGGGACTAGGAAGTCTCTTACTCATATACCATCAGCATTAAATGAAATCTAGGCCAAGTTCCTAAATTGCCCACCTTTTGTACTACCCAAGAACAAGTTTCCACAGTCAATAGGCAACCTATTGCCATTCTCTTGACCCTATTAGGTGTGTATTTCACCTAGGATCACCCTTACTAACCAGACTTTAGGCTGAAATTATCTTGAACAATCAATTTGTAAACTTATGTGAAGAATTGGCAAACAAACCACTGCTCCTGGTACACTTAATTACCCTTTTTACTTGGAACTAAACATACTACCATTAGCTCCGCCAAGAGTAGACCTTTCATACTTCCCTTGAGCAAAGTGTTCTAGCCTGTGGAGACAAGACATGTTGTTTGGGAACCACTAAATTTTGGTTGGTTCTTCATTGTCTTGTCTAGAAGGAAGACAACACCATGGATGGCACAGATATTAGTAGGTTTGATGCAGGGCATCATAGCCAGAGGTGATCCTTTGCAGGACAATGGGGGAGAAGGGGAGAAAGGGAGGGGATGAGATCAGCATGGTAAGGGAGGGGAAGAGGGGAGGCATTGTTGTTGGATTGAATGGAAATGTTGAAATGGGAGTTTATGGCTGTGTTAGATTTCTATAAAGAGATCAGTGATGTTGCCAAATTCCCTCCTTTGTTGAATGCTAGTATGTCCATGTTCTTCAGAGTGGAGACAGGCATGGTCAATGACCTTGGCAGTGTCTTACTTCTAGACAAGATGATGAAGAACCAACCAAAATTTGATGATCCCCAGATAACGTGTCTTGTCTCCACGGTGTTTTCTTTCTAGATAAGATCAGTAGAAATGCTAAGAAACGCTTACCAGACAACCAATCTTATCTTCCACAGATAGTAAACCTGAAGTGAGGTGAAGAGAGTACTCTTCCCTGGTCAAGTTGGTACTAGAAACAAGTATCAATCTTGTAGAAAAGGGTTGACTATCAGGCATGTGGTTTGTTCATCAATCTTCAATGAGGTTGAGGGGATTGGGGTTCAGCAACACATTAAGGGTCTGGTTTCTGTTGGGATGGTGTACGAAATGTACTATAGTTAGTTGGGAAATAGTCTAGACAACTTTCAGGTTACTAGAAGGATACTTTGTAGCGACTAGGGTTACTTCCCTAAGATGCACTTTCAATGACTTCCAATTAGCTCCAGTCGATTAGGAATGCTCAATTGGGTAGGTAGTGTCAATACGCTTCACTCTCACTACTGATTCTCACACATCACTTAGACACACAGAATAGTCTTTCCTAAACTGATTCTATTATGTACCAAAGAGTTGGAAATCAGCTTAAATACTCGACTCAACCCTTTCCCAAGGTATTAATGAACTATTAGGTCTCCCTACTAGCTGGGGATCTATTTCCTTTAATTGCCTGCTCTGGAGTTTTCTCCCTAAAGGTGTCCTAACTGATTCTATCCTAAGGAATTCAGTATACTTCTAACTATGAGTCTAAGTAGCTCTATTTATAGCGTGGGAACTACTCTACACAGCCTCACTGTCTGTTTGTAGAGGGGTGCACTTGTGAGCACTTGTTGATTGAGTTCAATTCAAGTACATAGGAACCTTTTTCCTAAAAGAGAGAACTCCCTAAAAGAGGGAACTGTCTAAATGGGGCTGAATCGCGCTCCTTATATAGTAATTTACATGTGGCTGTGCTACCTTCGGTTCCGAGGTGGCTGTGCCAAGATATGACTCATATTGACTCATACTGACTCACTTTGACTTACCCTGTCAGAAAATGACTTGCAATGAGCTAAAAATCACCTTTGGCTTGGCAATGACTCATCATGACTCATGCTGACTCATTATGACTCATTATGACTCATGCTGTGCAGGTCACATGATCATTTTGCTAGTCTAGGGACAGTGCTTTAATTAGTCCTCATTTGACTTACTGTGACTCATTATGACTCATGCTGTGCAAGGTCACATGATCTGAGTCAGGTGATTTACAACTGAGGTTGCATGCTCCAATTGCTTCTCTGACACTTGGCTAAGTACTTAAGGGTAAAAGAGATATTAAGAAAATGGTTTGCTATGTACTTGTAGGTAGTAATAAAAGTACATATGTTGGAAGAAATCATTTTGTTTCCCCACAACCTGTGAATGAACAAATAAGGAAAAATAGAGGTATATTCTAGATACTATGGTCTATATGTCCCTCGATTAGCTAAGCATTTGGACCGTGGGAATATAGTAAAAACTCAAATCTCGAGTCAAATGTCTAGCATTACATATATAATAACTGTTACACGAAGCATACACAAAGAGGAATCTTGAGGGATTACTTCTCTGGAGGTACTCACGAAGAGACTCAACATCAGAGCAAGTACTAGGGTCAAGGGTTTGTAGGTTCTCGAGGGACGAAGGACATAGGCCTGAGTCAATCGGACTGCAGGGATTTACTAGTGATGATGAGGGACGAAGGTTCGAGTCAGTCAGACTCTCTCGAAGGATGTAGGCCTGAGTCAATTGGACATCAGGGACTTGCAAAGGATGAAGATTCGAGTCAGTCGGACTCTCTCGATGGATGAAGGCAAAGGTATGAGTCAACCGAACTCCAGGGGTAACAAGGGATGAAGAACGTAGGCCTGAGTCAATCGGACATCAGGGATTTACTAGTGGTGCCGAGGGACAAGGGTACTGCATCAATCGGACTGCAGGAATCAAGAGTACGCTATAATTGCGTAGAACGAGAATAGAGACTACAGGTACTCAACAAGTAGGTATATGTACTAAGGGACACGTCATCGTGGAATAGAGAAGAAGGTAACAGAATGATGATGTAATCATACGCATCATCTGCAGTAACACGAGGGGAGAGATAGGAACTATGAGGCCGATGTAAGAGAATTGGCTGAGGAGATAGTTGTTCATAGAACACGAAGGAAAAGATCAAAGAAGTACAAACGTAGAATGAAAGGGGCTAATCAGTAAAAGGCCCGCATCCCATATCATCTGCGAGAGATCAAAGAAGAGGTGTACTCATTGAGGGAAGAGGAAAAGATAGAGACGAGGAAAAAGGAGAAAAACTGTAATATTACCCCCTTCGTATAATCAAACTCCTGGTTCAATAAACAGTCCATCAGGTAGTCACGTCAGGAGAGAGAGAGGAAGGGCCGTAGAAAATGGTGGATTGTTCATAAGATAATGCCTCAAATGGACAGTCATCTGCCAAGTGTCCGTGTTGATTGCAATGGCCACATATTTGTTCAGGGCAAAAGCGGTGTCCATGTCCCCAATGATGGCAAAAGTCACATTGCATGCGAAGGCAAGCGGACTGAGGATGGCCAGGGGCTGACTGATGGCAATACGGGCAGGAGTAATCGGGACAATCCTCATGATAGTGGCCAAGACGATGACACCGAAAGCATTCAGTGAGGGCTGAGGTAGGACAACAAGGGTGGATGGGCAAGATGTGGGTAGGTGAAGACAAGACTCGGCTGCCATCAGGAAGGTGGCAGTGAATAGCTTCCACTGCGTTGGACCATGCTACCAGCTTGGGAGCTTCCTCAACTATGGTGGGGGAAGATGGGGAGGAAGAGGAGGAAGAGGTGGGGGAAGAGATCCGCGTGATAAGAGCAGGAGCATGAGAAGGAACGGGTAATATGGGAGTAGGAGGAGGAGAATTCGCGATGGCGGGCAGTTGAGCTCGTTCCAGGTAACAATCTTGGTCAGCCATAGGTAAGGAGAGATAGACGCAATGAAAGGTGGGGTAGATGATGGAAGGGGAGAGACGTTCAACATATTGATGAAATCCATAAAGATGGAGAATGGTTAAAACTCATCGGGGAAGTTCGGCCAAGTGAAGACGAAGAGGAACACCAAATTCAGCAGGGAGATCGCTGGGGGCTGCTTGAAAGTGATATAGTTGGGCAATCGACACCTCGTGGAAGAGGCAGACTAGTTCCTGAGTGACAGTGTCTTCATCATACAGAGGGAGGGCCTCGATGGCGCGGAGGAGAACGGGGTTCATGAGAATGGCGGCGTAAAGCGAATGGGCAGTGGAAATGGGTAGCAAGGTAGGTGAGACATGCCTGGAATGAAGCGGGGAAGAAGACAGAGACAAAGAAGGAGACAAAGAAGGTGCAGCAAAAGAAGAAACAAATGACATATTGGTTATTGAGGAAAAGGAAATCGTAAAAAAGCATATATTGGGGGAGTACTTCACAAAGAGACGCCACTTCCCGAGTAGAGAGAAGGAAGAAAGGAATGGGGAGATCAAGACAAATGGTGAGTCCATTTATAAGAAGAGAGAACAGCAGGAGCGTGGCGGAGATTATTTTCGGGTTCCCATATATTTTTGGCTGAAGAGTACCCTTTTCATGCAGTCAGGTATAAGCGGCGACCTTGTGATCCCTTATGAGATATGATGTGATCGACTTTGTATTCTTCTTCGGTATCAATGAGGTCCGGCGGAGGTCGGGGAAAGGATGGGCCATGTGGTTCGGTCTGGCGATAAGAAGATAAGAGGGTGGCATGGAACACGTCATGGATTTTCCATGTGGGAGGGAGGCGAAGGCGGTAAGTGAGAGGAGATAGGACTTGGAAGATCTCGAACGGTCCATGATGTTTGGGGGCGAGCTTGCAGGAAGGGTATCTGAGACGGAGATGAGTGGCTTCAAGCCATACCTTATCGCCTACTTTCCATGGAGAGAATTTGCGAGAGGAGCAGGATATCATGATCCGACAAGCGGACTCATGTGCAGCGAGGGCTTCCTTGCGGGCATGGTCAAGGGAAGATAGGCAGTTTTCTAAGGTGGAGATAAATGTTTTGCCAAGAGTGGGGTACGCACGCGGTTCATAACCATAAAGGAGGGAGAAAGGGGATGTTTTCGTGGAGCTGTGAGGGACGGAGTTATGAATGAACTTGGTGGAGGTTAGGAAATTAGCCCAGTCATGAGGATTGTGAGCACAAAAGATACAAAGATAGGTTTCAATCTCTTGATTGGCTCACTCAGTTTGTCCATTGGTTTGGGGGTGATAGGCAGTGGAAAGGCGAACATCATATTTGAGCAGGCGGGCAAGTTCTCTAGCGAAAGCAGAGGCAAATTGTGGGCCACGATCAGAGATGATGGAATTATGGAGGCTGAAGTGTTTGAATACAAAATTGAAAAAGAGTTGGGCGATTCCTTTCGCATCAATGATCTTAGAGCAAGAAGCCAGAATTACCCCCTTCGTAAGGCCATGGTCGACCACGACCATCAAAGAGTCAAAGCTGTGGGAAAGAGGAAGGTTGGTGACGAGGTCAACAGAGAGTTGGTGGAACGGAAGGGAGGACGAAGAAGAAATGGGGAGGAGGGGCGGGGTGATCGGGTGGGTGAGGACTTTGTTCTGTTGACAAATGGTGCAACCAGCAACAAAATGAGAAACGAAAGAAGAAAGGCCAGGCCACCAAAAATCGCGTTCAAGAATAGCTTTAGTATGAAAGCGTCCCAAGTGACCAGAAAGCGGGGAAGAGTGAATAGAATGGAGGAGCACAGATCGAGACGACAGAGGAACATACATACAACCACAGAAATATAGATGACCATTATCAAAGGTCCAATCAGAAAGAGAAGATTGAGGAAATAAAGGTGAACCGTCATCAAGGTTCGCAAGAGCATGAAGGACGAGAGGGTCAGAAGAAGAAGAGTTCTTGATATGCAAAGCAAGGGTGAGGTCCAATGCATTAATAACTGTGGGATCAGGGATGATAGAGGAATCGATATTGTCTTGGGAGGTATCCACAGGATCACAACGAGAGAGAGCATCAGCCGGGGCCATCTGTGTACCGGGAAGGACCTTCCAAAGAATGTCGAAGTCTTGGAGGAAAAGGGACCAGCGAGCTGGGCGACGAGAGAGTTTATGAGGGTCTTTGAGGTAGGAAAGGTTTTTGTGGTCCATGATAATAGTGATGGGATGAGTGGTACCAAGAATGTAGTGACACCATTCTGAGAGAGCGAGGATAACGGCAAGAAGTTCACGATCGTAGATATCGTAGTTGTGTTCGGCAAGCACGAACGTGCGGGAAAAATAGGCACAGGGGTGAAGGTCTCCATTGGTATCAGCTTGGAGAAGAACTGCACCAGCAGCAAGAAGGGAGGCGTCGGTCATAATGGAGAAAGGGTGCATGACATCAGGAATGGCTAAGACAGGAGAGGTGGAAAAGGTGGTTTTGAGGGAATCGAAGGCACGTTGTTGGAGGGAAGTCCAAAGCCAGGGTTGATCCTTTCAGGTGAGTAAGGTCAAAGGAGCGACAGTGTTGGAGAAGTTGGGGATGAACTTCTGGTAGAAATTAGTGAATCCAAGAAATGAACAAATCCCCTTGATGGAGGTGGGGGGTTGCCAGTCACGGATTGCAGCGGTCTTAATGGGATCCATCCTGACTTGTCCTTGGCCAATGATCATGCCAAGGAATTCAATACGAGGGGTGTCGAAGGTGCATTTAGAGATCTTGAGGGAGAGGTTGTGTTCACAAAGACGATGGAGGACACATCGAGTACGTTCATGGTGGAGAGCGAGATCACCGTCAGTATGAACTCTGAGGTCATCCATGTAGACTTCGAGCCAACCTTCCGCAATCATGTCGGCAAAGGTATGGTTCATGAAAGCCTGGAAGGTGGGAGGGGCATTACAAAAACCAAAAAACATAATGGTGGGTTCAAAAAGTCCATAAGGAGTGACAAATGTGGCCTTTCACTGGTCCGCTTCCTTGATTCGAACATTGTTGTATCCCCAACGAATGTTGAACTTTGTGAACCAAGTGGAGTTTTTCATCCGATTGATAAGAGGAGGGATGAGGGGAAGCGAATATGCATTGTGGACAGTGTGGGAGTTCAGGTATCGATAATCCTGACAAGGACGAAGAGATCCGTCTTTCTTAGGGACAAAGAAGAAGGGTGTGGCCTGAGGAGATTTAGACGGGATGATCCGTCCTGTCTTGAGGTGTTCGTCAATGAAGGTGCGACATGCATCTTGTTTCTTCAGGTTAAGAGGGTACACCTTGGCAATCTTTGGGACGAAGAAAGGTTTGAGTTCGATGGTGTGATCAAAAGAATGGTGTGGCGGGAGTTGATTATAAGTCTTTTCAGAAAAGACATCTTCGAAGTCTTTGCACCAAGTGGGAAGAGTGGTTTCGAGAGGTTTACTTTCTTGGGCAAGTTGGGTAGATAGCATGATCTTGTTAATCATTTCACTTTGGGGGTGGTACTCACTGGGAGACGCATCAACCCCATCGGGATATCGTTCAGCAAATAAGGAGGAGATTTTTTGATCAACATCAAGGTCTAGGAGGCGAAGGAGATAACGTTGGAGAGGTTCTTCTACAGGAGGGGAATGGAAGGGAGTTCGAGGAAAGGATAGGGTGTGGGATGCCCAATCAATCTGTGGGTTTCGGGATTTTAACCAAGGCATGCCTAAGATGATCTGTTTCCGTTTGAGGGAAACCACCATGAGTTCCAGATGTTCGGGTCGTTTGGCGATGTGGACGAGGGGTTTGGCTTTCCACAAAATGGTACCTCTCTTATTGAGAGTACCGTCAACATTATATGCTTCGATAGGGGTGGGGAGACGTATCATGGGGAAGTTCATGTGTGAGAGGAGTCCAAGATCGATGAAGTTTCTGGTGGCACCGGAATCGATGAGGGCGGTGGTGATGATGGTTTGGTTCCCGACTTGTAGCTTTACTGGGAAATGAAGGGTGCGTTCATTACGAGGGGCGACGAGTACATGGTGAAAGTTATGGGAAGAAGGCGTAGTTACGGGGTGTGGTTGCAGGAAAGCATTCCCTGGTCTTCGGCATAGGTTGGCATTATGTCCCGTGTTGTGGCAGCGGAAGCATCGGCCTTCTTGGATATATTTGGCTCATTCCAGAGGTGTTGAAAGTGGGGCGGTGGTGACAGCCATAGCATCAGGATCATGGGGGGAAGATGGTTGTCGAGGAGTTTCAAAGGTACGCGGAGTTACTAGGGCAAGGACTTGTTATCAGTTCTTGGTGACACAAGCGGGTTCAGTGAGTCTTAAGGGAAGTGTTGGGATTCGGGATTGTTGAGGGATTCCAGGTGATCGAGGGGGTATAGGGAGTAAGGCCTGATACGAGTTTACAGTGGCAGGGTGGTTCAGTGGGCTCGGGATCTTGGAAGTCGATGTCAATGTCAGAGGATCCTTCCTCATCAGGTGGTAGCTTGTAGGCACGTTGAAGAGCGCAGTTGGAAATCTTTCCAATGGTGGGGGTGTCCTACTCCTGAATAGGAGTGACGAAAGATAATTCTCGTTCTTTTGTTATACGAAGCGTACACAAAGAGGAATCTCGAGGGATTACTTCTCTGGAGGTACTCACGAAGAGACTCAACATCAGAGCAAGTACTAGGGTCAAGGGTTTGTAGGTTCTCGAGGGATGAAGGACGTAGGCCTGAGTCAATCGGACTGCAGGGATTTACTAGTGATGATGAGGGACGAAGGTTCAAGTCAGTTGGACTCTTTCGAAGGATGTAGGCCTGAGTCAATTGGACGTCAGGGACTTGCAAAGGATGAAGATTCGAGTCAGTCGGACTCTCTCGATGGATGAAGGCAAAGGTATGAGTCAACCGAACTTCAGGGGTAACAAGGGATGAAGAACGTAGGCCTGAGTCAATCGGACATCAGGGATTTACTAGTGGTGCCGAGGGACAAGGGTACTGCATCAATCGGACTGTAGGAATCAAGAGTATGCTATAATTGCGTAGAACGAGAATAGAGACTACAGGTACTCAACAAGTAGGTATATGTACTAAGGGACACGTCATCATGGAATAGAGAAGAAGGTAATAGAATGATGATGTAATCGTACGCGTCATCCACAGTAAGACGAGGGGAGAGATAGGAACTACGAGGCCGATGTAAGAGAATTGGCCAAGGAGATAGTCGTCCATAGAACACGAAGGAAAAGATCAAAGAAGTACAAACGTAGAGTGAAAGGAGCTAATCAGTAAAAGGCCCACATCCCATATCATCCGCGAGAGACCAAAGAAGAGGTGTATTTGTCAAGGGAAGAGGAAAAGATAGAGACGAGGAAAAAGGAGAAAAACTGTAACAATAACTATATATGTATCCGCATCCAAACAGTTTGGTGCAAGTCAACAGGCTAGAAAACTTTGCTCAAGGGAAGTATGAGAAGTCTACCCTTGGTGGAGTTAGGGGTAATGGATATAGTTCCAAGTAAAAAAGGGGAATTTAGTGTATTAGGAGCCGTGGTTTGTTTGCCAATCCTTCATGTAAGTTTACAGATTGGTTATTAAAGATAGTTTCAGCCTATAGTCTGGTTAGTAGAGGTGATTCTAGGTGTATTACACACCTAAAGAGCTCAAGATAATGACAATAGGTTGCCTAGCAACCATGGAAACTTGTACTTGGATAGTACAAGAGGTGGGCAATTTAGGAACTTGGTCTAAGTTTTGCTTAATGCTAATGATTTGTATGTAGGGAACTCCTGGGAATATTGCATCCAGAAGTGGTGATTAGGTAAGCAAAGGGTCGTGTCAAGTTGCTTAGTCACTCAGCCGGTTATAGCAAACTTGGTCTTGTTGAAACACCAGGGCCTACTTGAGGCTGAGATGGGTGTTTAACTAGTAAACCTAGTGGTCAGGCACAGATGGGTCGATGGGAGAACTCCAAGAGGACAAGACTGGGGAGCCAGTCGCAGTCTACCTGGGGGTTTATATACTATCTAGGGTTTGTACATGTTTGGTACTATACAGTATCTATCTATGGTAATAAGCTATGCATAGAGAGTCCGGGCACAGCCCTGTGAGTCAGTGTGAGTCATACTGAATCAAGGCGGAACCGAGCATAGCCATGAGGCAATGCGAGGCTGTGTGCATGTTGCATACATGAGTTAGAGATAAGCATAGCCATATGTATAGCCATAGGTATATGGTCCAATGAGAATAAGGAAAGGCATGTGTATCTGCATAGCCATATGTGCATGAGGCTGCGATAAGGCATAACCGTGGATGCCGAGGGAAACGAGGCATGAGGGCAATGCATAGCAGTGCACATGTGGTGAGGGTGAGGCATGATAAGGGAGTGACTCATAGATAAGCATGATAAGAGATAAAGCATGAGTCATGGCGAGTCATGGCGAGTCATAGGCATAGCCGAGCAGTGTGAGGCTGTGACGTGAATCATAATGAGTCATATAGGTGTCGTGATGAGTCATGAAGGAACATAGCCGAGGACATGAGGTACAAGGCTGTGTTGGGAGTCATCATGAGTCATAGATAAGGTCATGAGGCATGACATGAGGCCGAGGATACCGGTGTGGCAATGAGGAGCAGTGCAAGGCAATGCATAGCGATGTAAGGCGGTGACGAGGCTGTGTAATGAGCCAGGACGAGTCACAGTATAGCCTTGTGGCAATGCGATGCTATGGCGTGGCAGTCCATGGCTGTATTGTGGTGAGTCATGGTAAATCATGGGAAACACAATGAGTCAGAGTATGTCACAATAATAGAGAGCATAGTCATGATGCTGTGCATGTCCACATGGTATGACATAAGGTGAAGGCTGTGCATGGCAGTATACATGCAAGACGAGCCGATGTGTCATGTGTGAGCGTGGGAGCATGATGTCATGTGATGTCATTAAGGATCATGTGATGTCATGTGACCAAATAGTCATGTGGTCGTTATTGAACGAGTGTGGTGAGGTCAATGAATGATAGGGGCTATTTAGCGAGATGCTTTGTAGAAAGCCCAGAGAAATAGAGATAAATAAGGGAAAAATAGGGGCAAATACCAGCGATCGTAACACATGTTGTGTACTAAGGGACTATGTACAAGTATAAGATTGAAAAGTGTAGACTTAGGCTAATCCCTTAGGATAGTAAGTCTAGATGAGGTAGGGGTAGGATTCCTATAGGTAGGTTGTCCTAATGATGGCCAGATGCTTAGTCACTGGTTGGTAGTTAACTTGGCGGTTCACTTAGTAGACTCAGAAGGGTTATACATATAACTCAATCTTATTGTCTCAACTAAGGAGTAGGCAAGTTTGGCTTAGAGAGGTGAAGTGTAGTCCTTATTTGGTACTACAGGACGCTTAGGTTGCTTACTAATAGGGACCAGATGCCTTTTGTTGCCCAAAAAGAGGTTTCTCCCAAAAGGATAGTCTTAGGTACTTGTCTTTTATTTAGGTACAAGTCCTAATAGCCTAGTAGTAGTTCTAAAGTCCTATTTACTTTGCTCTGGGGTACCCTGCATTATTAGGTCTTATTAGGTTTCCCAGGGGATCTCTTATCAGATGAGATTCTTCCTGCAGGTCAAAATGCTCCCCTTTATATACATAAATACAGGAGGCTGTGCTAGCCAATCAGAGGGCTTGGTGGCTTATAAATTAAGGGACAATCGCTTACTAATGCCAGGCACAAGCTGACAAACCCAGGCATACTAAGGGGAAGCACTTTGAGCAGAGGAGTCCAAATCTGGGATGCTCTGCCAAACAGGCTGGCTATGCTGTGCAGGGCTGTTCAGACTAATGGGGATAAGGTCACATGGTAGCTAGGAGTCACATGATTACTTCGTCTCACTGGCACTTAGCTAAGTGATCAGATAAATAAAGGGAAATGAAAAGAATAGTAAGCTATGTACAAATGTGAGTATAAGGATATGACTAGAGAGATTAATAAATATCTCAATAACCAGTAGGTGGAAAAATCTGGAAAAATAGAGGTTTGTAGGTCATGATAGGGGCTATCTTGCCCTATGGTATCAAAGGGTATGGTCAATAGGGAGCTATGGAAATTCCACTTCTCGGGTAACTAATTTGCTATGTGCATGCATGAAACTAGTTTCGTGCAGGTCAGCAGCAGAAAGGGAATACTGACCAAGCTATTTAGCAGTGAATTCAGCTAGGGAGGGGGGAGCGAGTGCATTAATGATGAAATGTTCAAGCTTGGGGGAGAGAGGGAAGGAGGGAATGAGGGTGTTCATTGGGCCAAGAATATCTCATGAGGGACCATCTGCAGGATTGAATTCTCTCTGTATGTATCTGGTGTTGATATTGAGGCAGCTGGGAAGAGCGTGAAGAAAAGTGTGGATTTATTTGAAGACAAGATTGATGGTGCAGTTATGATGGTGTCCATTTTTCCAGCCTTCAATAATGCCTGTGTTGTTATCATGAACAATGATTCATTCATTGTGTTTAGCTATAATAGCGATGGCATGCATGAGAAGCTTGAAAGTGACAGCTTCAGCCTAACTGATGTCTTTTTGGCTATCTCTGGTGTGCCAACTGGGAAGGAGTTGCCAGGCATGCCAGTAGTTGCCAATGGTGATACCTAATTCAATTCCTGAGCCAGTGTCTGAGAATGCTTGTGGGTTTATGAAGGGGGAGAGGGGAAGTATGGGGTGAGAGATGGCACCTGAAGAGAGTGTGTGAGACCATCAGGCTAAATCAGCCATGATGGCCTTATCTGGATGGTGGGGTAAGAATAGCTTCTTTGCACAGGTACCTAGCATACATTCAAATTCCATGAAATATGTATGACCATAGGAAATTGTGGAACATGTGTGGAGCAGTTTTCCATATAGCTGCCTGATATCCTGTAATACATGTGATGATTGAGATCACCATGAATGGATAGCGGACAGATATTTGTCTACTTTGGAGGGACTGAAAGAGACTTGTTTTTTTACGATGTCCCAGAAAAAACTTATATATATATAGTACTCAAGCCAAAAGGCTAATTTTTGGTTTTTTCCCAGGGAATGCCCAAAGCATTAGATAGGGAATCAATATCAGCAAAAGTGTATGTAAAACTGAAATTGTGTTTCAAGTGGGGGGATGCTGCTGATAGGTCTTTGATGGGAAAGGAACAGTCCTCACTAATTTGTCATAGAAACTATCTTCATGTGTGAAACCCTTGTACCAAAATTGGCTACCTGAGGTAATGCAGCCAGAAAGTTTGATGGCTTCTATCCAGGAAGAGTGTAGTGCATTATATTGGATAAGGTACTCACACTGAACGCAGAAAAATATATGATCATTGACTCACTTTTCCATTGAGTCAATACTATCTGACCTTATGAGCTCGCAACCTGCATTGGCAATATGGCCATAGACTCCTGTGGATAGGGTGATACTGAAGGCTATAGAAGTATCAATGCAGCCTAAAAAATCTGAAATTCTTATGACTGCAGTGGGCCATTGGGATTTGTGAAGGGGAATGGTATGATAAGCTTCAGTGATGTCACACATGGCTGCTTCCAAGCCTGGGAGAAGGTAAGAGATTAGAAGAAAAATGGCAGAAAACTTGCCCTAGATTGTGGGGAAATCATCTGTGTTGAGATGTGAATTAATAGAGGAATTAGGAAAAGTGGTGGAAGGGGAATGTGGGAATGAGTAGTTTTGTATTAGCTTAAATTTTCCAGGATGGCCAGACTTAGGGATAATGGAAAGTGGGAAAGATTGGAATGGGCCAATGGTTGATTCTATACTGGGGAGCGGGAAAGCACCTAAGTATTTACCTTTAGAAACTTCTTTCTATATGAAGTCTATGAACTCTTGGCTATATACTTCTACAGAGTCTTTATTAGGGGGAGATTGTATAAGGTATGTATATGTGAGGAAATTTAAGAATAAAGCCATGTTGTAGTCCAGGAGGTATATGAAAGAAATAATAAAGGAGTCCAGAAGTTTGAAGGTGAAATTTCCAAGAAATAGCCTTATAGGGCATTGGAGAAGCATGCTCTCTGTGCATGAGGGCAGCAGGTAGCTCCATGCATGGAGGAGCCACATCCTAAGCAGATGTACTTGTTGGTGTGGTCCTTTTGGTATTCTCTAGGGAGCTGCCATTTGGTACACAAATGTTTACCATCTTTAGAGAGCAGTACCTTGTTTTCACATTTGGAGAATGTGTTGAACTGCTGGTTCTAGGTTTTTGACAATGTGCACTTGATGACCTGATGGGGGTGGTGGCTGAGGTATACTGTATAGACTAAGAGATCATCACCGTCCTTGAGAAACTTATCATGTGAGTTGAAGGGGGTAGCAGGTGGTTTGGAAAAGGAACACTTGGTTTCCTTAAATGGGACAGAGGAAGTGGAGGGGGAGGTGGTGTTTGCCAAGGCTAGGAATGAATTTTTAATCTGGAAGAAGGGGGGAAGTGCGATCATCAGGTGGACATGATTGTCAAGAAAGGGTTTTTTGGCAATTGCAGTGAGTGCAAAATGAGCAGATGAAGAGAGGAGAGAAGGAGGAGGGCATTGGAATTGAAAAAGTGTGAATTAAAGGAAAGGAAGAGTTAGCAGGGTTCAAGTGGGAGGAAAAAAGTGAGAGGGCCTGTCTGGCTTATCTTGTTTAGCATGGCTAGCTCTTGTTGATGGGAATCAGTGATGATGGCATCTCTTGCTTCCTGCAAGACATCTCGGTTGATCTTAGCCAAAGACCAGCTGTGCGAGGTTCCTACAGTAAGATACCACTTTCTTCATTGTTGAACTTGATATACATATGTGCAGTGCCTGTTGGCTGAAATATTCTGAAGCATGGCACCAGGAATGCCTGTAAATGGCTATCCAAAAATCAATGAACATTTGAATGTAGTTATCAGCCCAATTATTGTCTCCCATTAAAATTACTATGCAAGGGGTGGCTTTAAGGAAATCTTTCCAAGCTAGGTCTTCATTGGCAATAGGTTTGTAGGTATCATCTTTCTTATCACAAAGTTTAGAAACAGGAAGATCAGAGGCCAAGGCCATGATGAGTACATGGGTATCATCACTGTCCCATCAAATGGTAACATAGTCTAAGTCTTCTTGAGATATGGCTAACTTCTCTGCTGCTTTGAGGCCATGATTCATGAAGTACCAGAGTTTGCAATGAGAACTTTTTTTCATTTTTGCCTGAGCAGAGCCACAAGGGAGGATAATTGGACCTGAAGGCATGGATACATTGTGAATGGGATTGTACTTGGCTTTGTTCTTCTTGTGATCTTTAAGGCAGGCTGCATTGAGGAAGTCTGCTTCTTCTTGCCTTTGTCTTTGGTTTTTCACTTCAGCAGCTTGTTCATGGTCTTACTCAGCCTGCTCCTGGTTAGCTTGGCAGCAGAGCTAGGCCACTTGTTCTCTCGCTCTGTTTGCCAACCATATGTTCCTAAGAATGGGGATAGTCTGATCTTCTAGGATGCCACTCTTAGAGAGCAGGTTGCATTGAGCAGCAAATTCTGGCTCAGCAAAGTCGGGAGCAATTAAGTTGTTGGGATCTTGGAAATCTGCCATTAGTGCAGTAAGGATGGAGGAAGTTGGTGAAAAGAATGAGAGAAATTTGAGGAGAATAAGGAAAGAGAGGGTAAAGGAATGCAAGTAAATGAGTTTTGTGGAAAGAAAAGAAAATGATTGAAGCAAAAAAGGACCAGCTGGTGAGTTGTTGTCTAGAGTAAGTGTCCAACTCCATTCTTACTATGTATGTCCTCCAAGATCAATGTCTCTAATGCCAACAAGATCTCTGACCTCACTGGCCCCAACTACCTCAAGTGGAGGCAGATCATGTAGGCCTACCTGTGCACCCTTGGTACATGGTGTCCTATTATCATTGACTGTCCCAATGAGCTTACTAAAGGAGACTCTGACAGAGTTCTCAACCAGTCCTGCATTGACGATTGGCATACCACCAATAAAAAGACCCTCAGTACCATGGTTCTGAAAATGACACCTGTCCTCATCCATCTCTTTCATGACTCTGACGCTGTCAAGAATGTTTGGAATGTCCTTGAGGCCAAGTTCTCTATCCTTTCTATCACCTCCAAATACTTGAAGTTCAAAATGATGATAGATACTGTTATACCCAAGGACCAGCATCTCCAGGCTGCATGCTCCAAGTTGCACCAACATTTCAACCTCCTATACACCTACCAGAACAAGATTCCCATGACTTTACAATCACTCATCATACTTGCAAAACTATCATAGTACATGGACGTGTTCACACAATTGCTGAACATGTCCACCTCCAGTGCACCCAGCACTCCCACCACCACCACCTCTTCTGTAAAAGGAAAGGACAAGGAAGGTAATGCAATGAAGCTCCCCATCCTTGATGAGATCAAGCATACAATGCTCATCGCTTGGCAGCAATATATTTTGAAGTGTAAGCTCAAGCAAGATGACCACATCAGAAAGATTTTGGTGATCAAGTGTAAGCCTGCAGACCCTCAATTTCAGCAGCAGCAGCAGAAAGAGAACCAGCCATAGCAGGGAGGTCCACAGCAGAAAAAGAAAAAGACCACCCAAGGTCAGTGCTCCACACAAGGGCAAGTACTTGTGTTGAATGCCACAAAAATGCACATGTTAATGAGGCCACCTTCTTTTTCACTTTTTTCAATGTCACCATCATCAACCCAGCCATTGTCAAAGCTGGCCCTTCTGTTGTTAACCCTCAATGACTTGCTCACACCACCAATGAGGCCCACTATGGTCCACCAGCCTTCTTTCAGATGAAAGATACGATCTTTCTTGCTTGACATCTTGAGATCACCTCTACTATCAAGATTATATATAAGACGTCTTGATAGGGTTACAAACCATAAACTCACTCACACCCCCACCTTCAATGCTGGAGACTATGACTTTGGCACTCCTGGACTCTCTCTCCTTCCTGAATACAAAGATCACAAGAGTGATTCCCTGGTCCACCAATTCTCACCATCCTTTTCAGCTACTTTTGGCCTGGACATTCCTTCTTCTACAGAGGCTGAGTACATGGCCTTGAGCCATTGTTCTCACCAGGTCTTATGGGTTAAACAAATCTTTAAGGAATTAAGATTCCATCTTAAATCCATTCCCATTTGTGGCGACAATCAGAGTTCTATTTTTATAGCTAACAACTCCATTACTGAACGTCACACAAAACACATACCCATATGCTACCATTTTGTACACGATGCTGTAACCAATCAGTACATAGAGATCTTCTATATCAAAGGAACTAACAATCCTGCTGATATGTTTACCAAGAACCTCAGATATGTCAAATTTGAGTAGTGCTGATCTCAAATTGGTTTAAATATTAGAACCACAGTTAGCAGGACTAACTGGCAATACATATTACTACCACCAAATGCTTACATGATTACCATGCATTTAGCAAGGGGGAGCATTGAACGAACTTGTATTACACAGTAGTAGTTCATTTATAGTAGTTAGTTTACATGCACTTCATGTAGTGTATATAGCTTTTGAACTTAGGCATTTAAGTTCCAATTCACTCTTGACTAGCAACCGCTATCATCTCTGAGTTACCATTACAGCAGGTAAGCCAAGTAACTACATACTGCATGCTTCTGACAGAGAGTACGACAGTGTGATTGATATGCTTGAGGTGATGCTCTTGAAGATAGTGCAGTCACCCAATCTGGAAGTTCAATGTGAGTTATATCCTTGTTACCATTGTAAAGTTGTTCATGCTATTTGACAGAGAATGCTGACCAGTATATTGACCCATCAAGCATACTAGCAACAATTCACAAAATTGTTCAGTGGACTATATATCACTCGCCATGCATGCTCATCAACACTACTACTGGTTGTCTCCAAGACAGACCTGAGCAGGTATTTGCATTCAAATCCCTACCACAAACATTCTGCAAGATCATTCAGAATGTCAGATTTGATTGGGCATGGAGCAATACGTGTTGTATTGACAAGTTGCATTACCTCACACTCCAAGAAGTCATCATTGCCATGTTCAAGTAGTACCAACACTCTGCCATGATGATCATGTTCCTCCGAGGTGTTTGTTCATCGTCGCAGCATGGTGCTCTCACAAGGAGTATTTGGAATATTCATGCCTGGACACTTCAGGAGTACTTCACCTTGAAGATTATCCACTTCTACACTGAGAACTGGACTCTTTATCTCGACCTGGAGTTGCCAAACCATACAGAGTTGCCAGAAGTGATCTTGGAAATGGAGGATGTCACTGGAATGCCTGCACAACAATTGATGGCACTGTGTCCAGGCATGAGCAGCATTTGGAAGAAATTATATCTTGCTTCGACCTGGCAGATGATGCTGGTGGAAGATGTTGCACACTCGCTACTTGGCATTTTCTTGATCACTGGTATAGCCTCAATGTACAGTGAAGGAAATGATTCACTGGGACATCTATTGGCATATGTTCTCATGGTGTCTGGAGATGTTCACATCCTTGCTTGGACTGGGATGTCTGGCGAGTTTAACAGTTACCTTCCTGCTCATATCACTGTATTCAATGGATCAGTGACATCACACCTGCCGCAACCCATTCTGAACACTGAGATGAAGGAAATTGTTGCTAGATCACATCCTTCTTCATTTGATCTGGAGATGGCCCTGAAGTTATATGACCATCTCAGCGAGCTTTCTGTACCCTGCTTCACAGCAAGTCAAATGAAACTTCCATGCATTGCTTACAAACTCCATCCTCTTTCACATTTTCCAACATGCTCAGGTTACGTGTACCAGGCAGACACCATTGCCTTTGGAATGTTGAAAATCATAACAAAAGATGACCTCTTTCAGATGAATTCTCTATATCTCGTTCATCCTTGGTTGGATACTCTCCTTGAGCATGAGGATCAAGGTGATAGGATCATGGAAGAAGACATTGAGCCACTGTTACCAGACTCAGACAATGAAGAGATTCATGATGATGGGGGAATCTATGATGATGAAGCAGAATATCTTCTTGAACTTGAGTCACCATCACACCCTGCTTGTGTACATATGATTCCAATGGACAAGGAGACATGGGCATGACTGCTCCTTGCTCATCTTCATCAGCCATTTGGTGCACTTTTGGTTGCGCTGGCATCAAGGGGTGGATGCATGGTGGACTACAAGTAAGTCACAGCAGATAGTATAATCACTGTACAATTTCAGGAGCACTTTTCACTGGCTGATATTCTAGACAATGTATGTATGCTTGACATTTTGTAACTTGTATAGTATTGTGAACAACAATCAACACTACATAACAGTGCAGATTCAGATTTTGTAATCCTCTGAATCTTTTCCTCTCAACACTCAGGCTAGCAATGCTTCAACTGCTTGAATGTGGTCTGATAATGATAACTTGATGTCTCATCGCATGGTTCAAGGTTATTTGAGAGCTCTAGCAAGACAGTCCTATTGAAGACCTTTTGCTCTCCATACCATGGCACCCAGACAGGTATCAAGGTCCTCATTGAGTCACCAATTGTGTTCAGAAACCCAGCCATTGGTGGAGTGCAACACTGCAACAAAGTTGCCTTTCAAATCAGATCCATTGGTTATTAAAAAGATGAGATCATTGGGTTGTGCATGACTGGTGCTCATGTGAGTGGACTGTCATCAAGCTCTGAGAGAGTTTGGACTAACTTATTGCTCATTCCCATGTTGAGCTGAATGGTGTTGCCTCCAGTTATTTGAATTTGCATGTTGAAGATACATAGAATCGATGAGCCTGAGGGAATGAAATGTCCAACAATGGGTCCATTACTTGAGCTCAACGACCCCTTTGGCAGCAAGACTGACTAGCCGAATCAAAACAATGAGCTCATAGGCATGAATGATTGTGCAATGTACTCACATTGACTCAAATCAGTGATGTTTGATGTGTTAAATTCCATGTTTTCCAACAAGAGCAATGGCCATAGCATTGTCAATTTCATATGGAATTGCTGGTGAATGCCATGAATTCATTGGCACAAAGTGGGAGATGCTCGGAGAGAGTAGCCAGGAAAGTGGACGCAATCTCACAGTAGATTCACTTGTGTGGTGTCTGGGATGGATGGATAGGTATTACAATTGCTGGTATTTGCCCCTATTTTTCCCTTATTTATCTCTATTTCTCTGGGCTTTCTACAAAGCATCTCACTAAATAGCCCTTATCATTCATTGACCTCACCACACTCGTTCAATAACGACCACGTGACTATTTGGTCACATGACATCACATGATCCTTAATGACATCACATGACATCATGCTCCCATGCTCTCACATGACACATCGGCTCGCCTTGCATGTACACTGCCATGCACAGCCTCTGCCTCATGTCATATCATGTGGACATGCACAGCATCATGGCTATGCTCTCTATTATTGTGACACACTCTGACTCATTGTGTTTCCCATGATTCACCATGACTCACCACAATACAGCCATGCACTGCCACGCCATAGCATCGCATTGCCACAAAGCTATACTGTGACTCGTCCTGGCTCATCACACAGCCTCGTCACCGCCTTACATTGCTACGCATTGCCTTGCACTGCTCCGCACTGCCACACTGGTGTCCTCGGCTATGTTCCTCCATGACTCATCACGACTCCCTTATGACTCATTATGATTCATGTCACAGCCTTGCACTGCCATATAGCTATGCTCGGCTATGCCTATGACTCGCCATGACTACTCATGACTCATGCCTTATCTCTTATCATGCTTATCTATGAGTCACTCCCCTATCATGCCTCACCTTCACCACATGTGCACTGCTAGGCATTGCCTTCATGCCTCGTTTCCCTCGGCATCCACGGTTATGCCTTATCGCAGCCTCATGCATATATGGCTATGCAGATACACATGCCTTTCCTTATTCTCATTGAACCATATACCTATGGCTATACATATGGCTATGCTTATCTCTAACTCATGTATGCAATGTGCACACAGCCTCACATTGCCTCATGGCTATGCTCGGTTCCACCTTGACTCAGTATGACTCCTCCTAATTCACACTGACTCACAGGGCTGTGCCTGGACTCTCTAAACATAGCTTATTACCATAGATAGATACTGTATAGTACCAAACATGTACAAACCCTAGATAGTATATAAACCCCCAGGTAGACTGCGACTGGCCCCCCAGTCTTGTCCTCCTGGAGTTCTCCCAAAACTCATCTGCGCTTGACCAACAGGTTAACTAGTGTCGCTACCAACTAGCTCTAGTCAAGTGCACCGCTGGTCGGCCTTGCTAGGATACAGCAAGCCCCCGGTGGGTGTTGGTGTTTCATTAGGACAAGACTATTAACTGATCCCTGGATTAGCCACTCACCAATCACTAGTAGCGAACGGTACAAAAGAAAGGATACTCGAAGCTGGGTCTATGACACGGACACCTGGGAAGGCTGTGCTCCAAAACCTTCAGACAGGTCCTTTGCCATTGAATTTTGACAACAGTTCATAATTGTCCATCTTTGAGTCACGTGGACAGAAACATCCACGGTGACGACGGAAGGTTAGCGGAAGAAGAAGGAACCTGGTTCCTCCTGTTGTAAAACCACAGAGGAGACATTGGCTACATCAGACTCCCCTTCCTGCCCCAGCGCTCCATTGAGTGAACCAGGAGGCGAAGTTCTAGGGTTGGCCCCCCCGGGATAAAAGACTAAACCAGACAAGAAGACGTCCCACCTGGACAGTACTAGGTAAGGTAGCAAAGGCACAAAGATATCATGCAAGGTTTAAAATGCCTGTACCCTGGAGTACAAAGAAAAGAACAAGAGAAGTTCTCCTTGTAGCTGCAAGGAATAGTATCAAGGAGCTTACCATCCTACCTGACAAACGGTTAGGGTCCTGAACCACCCGCTGTACTGACTACACAAAGGTTAAGGTGCATACTAGCACGCTTTTGAGCTGGTCTCAAGAGAGAGTCTAATGCCATAAGGAGAAAGAAACGGTCACATAAGCGCAAAGTAGGCCAGTGCCAGGACAAGTACCTTTGTGATGGGACAAGTCACTCATTTTACACGGACATTACGGCATTACGCCTCAGGTATATCTGGCATATCCCTACTCACAACTTCATCAATGACATCTCATGACAAACCATTTCAGTTTATACCCCACTCGTTCACTTGTTCCCATTGGAGGACAAGCTTCATTGCTTCGCTGACAATTTGATATTGTTCTGCTCCATACCCCACGGATGCATACCCCACACAGTTTTCATTAGGATCATGTCCCTTTTATTAGGACACCCTTCTAAGAAGACTCACACACTCCTTACGGATCCCAACAAAAGAAGATTCATATCTTCCCACATTCATTTGTTTCAGATAAAAGAAAAACCTTTACAAGTGGAACGGGCCCACTTACCATAAGGTATACACACAGGAGTCCAACAACTGGATTGTTGCTTGCTGTATATATCTCGTTCATTCAAAAACTTGAACGACATATAGACTTTATACGAAGAGGCATTCAGTTGTCTACTATCATACAGCTCATATACGACAAAGAGGCATTAACTTGTCAACTATCGTATGAAAACGCAAAACCAACTTTGTAAGCTTATGCAACAGGCATTTGCTGAAGGATATGAATTCGGTTATGCAACAGGATTAGTGTTTAGTCAAAACCTCGATGGTTCCTTGAATCGGTCAGAGCAAGGACACGCTCATCCTAGGACAGATTGAAGAAGACCAACTGAGAGATCACATATCTCGGTGCTTCATCATCAGTCCCCGCCTTCAGACTATTCGTCAGTCTACGAATTATCTGCTTGGCCACCTCTCCCATCCTCACACTGGAGATTCCTCACAGAAAATCCAGCTACCCCCTTGGCAATGGATTGTATCTTTCTTAGCATTAAAAGGATACTTATCATTGAACATTGGAGATTTAATATTGATCGTTCTACGCCCTCACTTGACGAAGAACATTCTGCAAGAGGCTTTACATCCTCATCATCTCCATCAGACTCGTTGCACACTCAAGACGGTACACATTCAACAGAATCATCTGTACCACTGTCATCACAGTTATCAGTACTCAGCACTGTTGACGACATCCTCTCTAAGTTTGAAGAAACTTTTGACCACAAAATTCTCCACCCACACTCTTTGAAGTTTGAAGAAGCTTCGAAACAAAGTTCTTCATCACCCTTGACTCAAGAAGGCCGAGTCTCTTCATCATCAGAAGATTCGGAGTCCATTCTTTCGTCACCATCCCCAGGAAGGAATAATCGTCTCTCATCCTCCCTGAATCCAACACTTGGTGTAGTTCATGTGGATATTGAACTTATACCCCAAGTAACCACCACAGAAGAGGCACATTGGATCAGATCCACTGGTAATCAGAACCAGCAGATCCCTAGATTCATCGTAACTGCTGAAACGCTTTGGTTACAAGAAACCATTGATCGTCTCAACGGAATACGACCTGGTCACCTCATTGACACAGAGACCCCACGAGTAATTTCACCTGACGCAGCTCGTCAGCTTGAAATTGACAGATGCTTAAAATTCAGTAGAATCATCGCTGAAGAACGAAACAGAACAAGAAGACAAAGAGTCCTTCAGTTCTATAGGACACTCTTCTGCTTTCGTTAAAAACTTCATTAGTGTCAAGACATCCCTTTGACTTTGGCAAAGCCATTAGGACAGACATTGAAGAAGACTTCAATGCTTTGGTTCATGAAACACTCGTCTCAAACTCACACTTGTGACCTTACACTCGTTTGGTTTGGACTTCTAGAATTAACAACTCTATTCCACATTCCTTACAAAACGACACTCATTTTTCCAACAATCATTAGGACTCATCTTGCTAAACACAAGATACCCACGCTCCTTTTGAAAAACAAAAAGAATCGGTTTGATCGCGATCATGGTGCTCAATCCATTCAACTCTACACAGTTTCTCATGAATCTGTACGAGTATAAAACAGAAGATGAACGTCTAGAATTCATTGACTCACAGTATGAGTTCATGCAAACTTATACTATGGCTCTACGAACAGAATCAGCATACCTCCAGTTTGAACTAGAAAAAGTTCAAGAGCTACTGAACAAAGCTCATGCACAGATTGCAAACCTTACTTCCACACAAACATCGCTCGACATATTTATCGACCCTGGTAGATTTGACGAACAACGTGAAACCTTTGAAGTTTGGTGAACAAAGACGCAAGCCTGGCTTGTACTGCATTCTGATAGCATTCGCCCCAGATCATATAACGCAGTTGTTGCAGTCTTATCAAGATTGACTGGACCTACCGCTCTCATATTCAAACATCCTCGCACTGAGCTCGGCACGCTCTATACTTGGGATGACCTCTTAATTGAGATCGCATCCACAAGAGCTACAAACTTTCGGAATTTGTTCGGATCTCTCGCAAACGAAATATCCTCACCTATTCATGACGACAGTATCCTTCAAGATCAAGTGGATACCTGTTTAGAACAAGGTGCAGAACTTGCTGAACAGTTTGAGTTCCTTGGAATTCTTAGATCCAAGAAATCCACAACAAGATACTCTAACTCCCCTCAAGACGAGATCGTTCAGAAACCAGAAGGTCCCTCCTCCTCAAACACAGGACGTGCAGATACTCTCGTAGCAAAGCCTCACGTACATTATCTAGAACAACAGGAACAACGTCAAGAAAGTTCCCATGATGATACGTTCGGTTATTATCAAGAATCATTCCGTTCAAATGACGAACCTTATGATGCACGCATGTCAAGAACATACGGTTCAAACGACAAACCTATGCCTGACACTTCCCTCGTCACCACCACACCCAAGTTGGTCAGAAAACCCACACACAAGAAATGTTTTAATTGTGGCGAAATTGGTCACATAATCCGAAACTGTGGAAAATCAATGACCAAGTCCCCTTGTTGTGGTTACCCTCAAGGAAAGCATCATGCACTATGTTCAAGACATCCAAAGAACCAAAGTCATACCCCCTATGACTTAGAACACCGACCTGTACGATATTTGAAGAAAAGAAATGTTCAAAGATCAAAGGATTGGTTCCCCTGAAAAAGGAATACAATCTTACGATCTCAAGGCTTGAACATTAGAAGAAAAGAAAACAGAAGTATTCTGAAGAATTGTCCTATACTCATCCCTCGCTCTTCATTTTCACTTTCATTTCTCGCTTTCGACTCATATGTTACTATTGACTGTAATCCTAATCACATCTACAGCCAAGTGGAGTCTTTAGCTAGCCTGAAGCTCGGTTGAGGCTATATCAATACTTCATTCCACTTCCCCTTTCATTTCCTCTACACCTTTCCTCCGATAATTGCTATGAAGTGCTCATCACACTTCTACCTCAAGAAAAGTCCAATCTCTCATGACGTTTCTTTGATACCTGCATCGAAACACATGATAGACCAGACACCAAACCATCGCAGTTCTGCTGGTCTGAACTCACGATATTCATGATAGAATTCAGTCTTGTGCTTACGACGCATTCATTGAAAATGATAAACAGAAGCTTGCAAAATCCCGCTAGCATTTGTCACCTCGATGAATTCCCGTTTCCGCTTGACTCACAGTCATCGTGCTTGATCAGGCATCACCACATTGACTACGAACTTCAGATGAAGTACAACATCTAAAAGCAAACCTCTGGCAGGACCTTGCCCAAAGACTCGTACTTCATCTCATGACAAACTCGTTTGGACACAAGTTGTCATTCAGTTCATTTGTTCTCTGAAGATAGAACTTAGAATAAGTCTTGCTGAAGAAGATCACAAGTATGCTCACGCATTCAACCATAACTTGTTAGGGCATGAAGTATTCCCCTTCCAAGTCATGACATCAGAACTCAAGAACCCTGTGGTTCACAAACTCAGATGAACCTATATTCTCGGTATCGATGATAGTAACAGGATTGTGATCGTAATCACAGTTGAGAGTACTATCTCGACGATTGTCACTGTGACTACCGAAAATCTCTTTCCACAGAATTCTTTAACGTTCTTTATTCCACCGTGATCATTTCATCATTACAAGTTCTCAGAACAAACAAATCTTCATTGACATCTGCATTGTTATTTGACATGACTTCTTGTCACCCCTCATGACTACGAATCTCATGACATGTTATCTCTTGAAGAAACTCCAAGAAACCACAAGGACACATTCAGTCTTGTCTGTCGTATGGTTAAGAACAAATTTGATTCATCGCCATTAGCATGGTAATGATAACCCATACACAAGATGAACTAGTGCTCTCCTTCGGGTTGACATCCCTTCATCAACTGGTTTGAAGAAGAAGTCCTTTGTTTCACAACAAAGCTCGACAGGACATAGACACACTTACGAAAATCACGACACTTAGATTCTCGACTCTACAATTCTATATGTCTGGCACATGTACTAATAGAAGACCCCTTAGAGGATTAAGAAGGTTTTCTAGCGCTCTGGCAATCTTGACTACAAGATGCCTCATGACTAGATCAACTGCCTCTCAATCTGATGTTCTATGCGAACATCACACATCCCTTACAACTCCAATATTTATACTCTAAGAAGATCAAGAAGCTTTTCAAGTACTCTGGCTAGTAGCTTGATCAAGTGACTCTCGATCTTATATGCCATGCACATATTCCCTTAGACCCTTATGAACACTTTCCCCTAGTATTCTGGTAATACTTGGATTCTCATAACATGCTGGTCATGTTACCCCTAGACGATAGATGCGATATTCTCTTTCTCACCTCTCACCTCTTCCATCCCTCGACTACGAAGAACGGATCTAGATAAGCAAACAAAGTAATGCTTTCCATTTTTCTTGTCACTAGAACGAACGGTGCTACACCTTGACGGTGCTCACCCTATGTTCATATTTGGGATATCGACATGGAAGAATATTTATCTGTGACGGTTGATCCGTTACACATTCAAAAAGTATTCTCAACAACACATTCAGTTGCTGGTCATCTGAATATGTTGCTACACTACATCCATAATAGATCTTGATTTCACAAGAACTGTTGACTACATGGATTAATCTCTCCTACGCTGGAAGAATTCCCCTTGAGTTGATCTTCAGACTTCATCATCAGCTCATTCCTTCCATTGCTTTATATTATCATTAATCACCTCAATAATCCTGGACATCGAGTTAATATTGTGCTCATTCCACGACTACACTCCCTACTCGATCCCACTCTCTTCAACTTCTATCGCAATACCGAATATCGGCATCACTGCCTTTATCATTCGGGATATTGCTTGGGATATTCATTCTTCTTCAAGATGTTGCTTACACAGAGTAAACAAATATAGCAGTCCTCACTATATGATCATATGGAAGATACTCGCTACACATCGAACCTTCCATCCTACTAGGACAAAAACATATATCTTGGCCTCTGTCACACAGTTGTTGTCCTTCATCAACACTGGACCAATCCAATCGGTCCCTGTCTTGTGACTTCGCCTTGGTTAACACAATGGTCTTATGGTCCCTCGATCCAAAATGTCTGGATACACTCCTGACAATACACATTCATTTATCTCTCTGGATCATTACACCTCTACTGAAAGTTCTTTACTGATCTTTCCTCCTGGTATTCAAAATACTCACTCTGTCGCTTCATCCCAATCCTTGAATGCTCCCTCGCTCTTCATCCTTTGGGATATAGAAACACACTGGATCAACACTGTTCCGTGGATAAGGCTCTATCACTCGTTTATTCTCCTGCTCTCACCTTCTCTCCATTGAACATTGCTCTCCTTTGTTATTCATACTTTCTCGTCGCTTTGACAACTCCCTTGGATAAATTCCCTTGGAAAAACAAATCACCACCTCTCTTGGTTGCTCGCTCCGCTGGCTGGCTCTGCCTGTGGTTGCCTGGAAGTCAACCTCTAGACGGGGGGTAGTGTTACGATCGCTGGTATTTGCCCCTATTTTTCCCTTATTTATCTCTATTTCTCTGGGCTTTCTACAAAGCATCTCGCTAAATAACCCTTATCATTCATTGACCTCACCACACTCGTTCAATAACGACCACGTGACTATTTGGTCACATGACATCATGCTCCCATGCTCACACATGACACATCGGCTCGCTGTCTTCTTCTAGATAAGATCAGTAGAAACGCTAAGAAAACGCTTACCAGACAACCAATCTTATCTCCACGGGTAGTAAACCTTTAGCGAGGTGAAGAGAGTACTCTTCCCTGGTCGAGTTGGTACTAGAAATAAGTATCAATCTCGTAGAAAGGGGTTGACTATCAGGCACGTGGTTTGTTCGTCAATCGTCAATGAGGTTGAGGGTGATTGGGGGTTTAGCAAACTGTTGAGGGTCTGGATTTCAGCTGGGGTGGTGTACAAATTGTACACTGGATAGTTGGGGGAATGGTCTAGACAACTTCTTGGGTTGCTAGAAGGGTACTCTGTAGTGACTAGGGTTACTTCCCTAAGATGCCAATTAGCTCCAGTCGATTAGGAATGCTCAATTGGGTAGGTAGTGTAAATATGCTTCACTTTCGCTTACTGATTCACACACGTCACTTAGTCACACAGAACAGCTTTTCCTAAACTGAATCTATTATGTACTAAGGAGTTGGCAATCAGCTTAAATGCGCTCGACTCGACCCTTTCCCAGGGTACTAATGAACTATTAGGTCTCCCTACTAGCTGGGGATCTATTCCCTTTAGTTGCCCGCTCTGGGGTTTTCTCCCTAAAGGTGTCCTAACTGTCCCTATCCTAAGGGATACAGTATACTCCTAACTTGGGTCTAAGTAGTTCTATTTATAGCGTGGGAATTACTCTACACAGCCTCACTGTTTGTTTGTAGAGGGGTGCACTTGTGAGCACTCGTTGGTTGAGATTTACTCAAGTAGGAACCTTTTTCCTAAAAGAGGGAACCTGCCAAATGGGGCTGAATCGCGCTCCTTATATAGCAGTTTACATGTGGCTGTGCTACCTTCGGTTCCGAGGTGGCTGTGCCAAGATATGACTCATACTGACTCATACTGACTCACTTTGACTCAACCTGTCAGAAAATGACTTGCAATGAGCTAAAAATAGCCTTTGGCTTGGCAATGACTCATACTGACTCATGCTGTGCAGGTCACATGATCATTCTGCTAGTCTAGGGGCAGTGCTTTGGCTAGTCCTCATCTGACTCACTTTGACTCATATTGACTCATTATGACTCATGCTGTGCAAGGTCACATGATCTGAGTCAGGTGATTCGCAACTGAGGTCACATGCTCCAATTGCTTCTCTGACACTTGGCTAAGTACTCAAGGATAAAAGAGATATTAAGAAAATGGTTTGCTAAGTAGTTGTAGGTAGTAATAAAAGTATGTTGGGAGAAATCATTTTGTTTCTCCACAACATGTGAATGAACAAATAAGAAAAAAAATAGGGATACATACTAGACAGTATGGTCCATATGTCCCTCAATTAGCTAAGCATTTGGACCGTGGGAATATAGTAAAAACTCAAATCTCGGGTCAAATGTCTAACATCACATATACAATAACTATGTATCCGCATCCAAATAGTTTGGTGCAGGTCATCGCCTTGCATGTACACTGCCATGCACAGCCTCTGCCTCATGTCATACCATGTGGATACACACAGCATCATGGCTATGCTCTCTATTATTGTGACACACTCTGACTCATTGTGTTTCCCATGATTCACCATGACTCACCACAATACAGCCATGCACTGCCACGCCATAGCATCGCATTGCCACAAAGCTATACTGTGACTCATCCTGGCTCATCACACAGCCTCGTCACCGCCTTACATTGCTATGCATTGCCTTGCACTGCTCCGCACTGCCACACTGGTGTCCTCAGCTATGTTCCTCCATGACTCATCACGACTCCCTTATGACTCATTATGATTCATGTCACAGCCTCGCACTGCCATATAGCTATGCTCGGCTATGCCTATGACTTGCCATGACTACTCATGACTCATGCCTTATCTCTTATCATGCTTATCTATGAGTCACTCCCTTATCATGCCTCACCTTCACCACATGTGCACTGCTAGGCATTGCCCTCATGCCTCGTTTCCCTCGGCATCCACGGTTATGCCTTATCGCAGCCTCATGCACATATGGCTATGCAGATACACATGCCTTTCCTTATTCTCATTGAACCATATACCTATGGCTATACATATGGCTATGCTTATCTCTAACTCATGTATGCAACGTGCACACAGCCTCGCATTGCCTCATGGCTATGCTCGGTTCCGCCTTGACTCAGTATGACTCCTCCTGATTCACACTGACTCACAGGGCTGTGCCCGGACTCTCTAGACATAGCTTATTACCATAGATAGATACTGTATAGTACCAAACATGTACAAACCCTAGATAGTATATAAACCCCCAGGTAGACTGCGACTGGCCCCCCAGTCTTGTCCTCCTGGAGTTCTCCCAAAACTCATCTGCGCTTGACCAACAGGTTAACTAGTGTCGCTACAAACTAGCTCTAGTCAAGTGCACCGCTGGTCGGCCTTGCTAGGATACAGCAAGCCCCCGGTGGGCATTAGTGTTTCAATAGGGTTGATCTCTCAACAAGGTACATGTACATAATACTAACACCATCATGGTGTCTATCCCACCCTTCCATAGCCAGCACAGTTGCCCATGCCAGGCTTGTTATGATTTGCCACCCACCCACCTACCTTGATGTCACCCTCCAGTTGGCTGTTTCATTTTGACTTTTCTGCCTTGTGAAATCAGATATAACATTTCAGATGTGATATGCAGGATGAATAATATCTCGATTCTTGCAGAAAGTTGGTTTCTGATGAGGTCAGATCAGGTGAGATGCCCAGTTGAGGCACCTGATCAGTTTAAGGAACCTGCCCTCTATGGCCCTAGGAATGACAACAAACCTGCTAACCTGTGTGGCTGATTCAGAGGGACTTGCCTGCACTGCCATCACTTGCCATGTGGATGATAGTCTGTGTGGATATGGGGAGTGCAAGATATATAGCAAGGACTGTCACGACACCTTGGCTGGAGATTGAGGATGGTGATACAGCATAGCAGGTGCAACTTGAAGTGGTATGGGTTGGTGCTGGGGTGGTTTGGATATGACAGAGTTGATAGTGGAAGTGGTGGAAGTGGTGGAAGTGGGTTAAAATGCATAGGATAGTCCAACACAATGCAAAGTTCTGAATGAGTGACCCTGCAAGTACATCTAGCCTGGCCAGCCAGTGTTTCCTCAATTGCATTGCAGGTGTGTGGTAGCAGTTGTTGTGTGAAATGTGTGAGGTAGTAAATGAAATAGAAACCAATGCTTGCATGATGGTTGAGAGTGTTTGGGGTAAGTGGACTCCTGGGTGAAGGCATATACAGTAGATATGCTTATAATGCATACTGTTAGGACCTGCAAAAACCTAATAATGGGGGATGGTCAAATGTTTAGGCCAGCATTCTGGACTGATGTGGCAAGTAAGTTCCCTCAGCCCATTCATGGAGGGCCCAAGATGGCACATAACTGCAAAGAAAAATGGAAAAATATATATAATCCTTTTTTACCTCCTTATCCAAAATCCTGATCTAATTATAGATGAAGAATATGTTTGAGGTTGTTCACAAGATTGCAAACACATCGGAACTTTCATACTTCTTGAAGAAAGGAGGGGATATCAAGCCAGAAAGTCAGCATGTCTGGGAGGATGTCATCAAGGTACATAGATCCTACATTTTAGTGTGAATCTTTGTCCTTTGTTTATAGTGAGTACAGACTATGAAGGGCACAGCAAAATTCAAGTACAAGGATGGATACACTATGAAAAGATGCTACTCGTGGTGAAGTCGAACAGTATGGGGAGTCATAAGAATGCACTACTCCATATTGTTGGAGCATCTGCTGCACCAGTTTTATGCTCTGGCCCCTTGTCCATTGTATTCTCTTTTGCCACTCCAGCTATCTTATTACTGCCACTGCCAGCTCATTTGCCAATGTCTTCACCATCATTCATGCCATCACCATTCAGTGCCTCACTGTCTTCCAGTTTTTTTTTGCCTTCTGTTCCTTCTAAAGAGATTGCTAGATCTCTTTGGTGCAGAGGCAACAGCAAAAGGGTAAACCCAGTAAGGGAGAGTACTCACTTGCTGTAGTGCACTTGCAAGCTAGTTGCTAGAAGTTATTCACAATGTGGTTACAAAGTAAAGAACTTAGATTGTGGGCTTTGAAGGAGCTGGATTTATATATAGTACAGCAATATTTGTATATATTGTGAAAATATCCATAAAGGATGAAGGGCTATGTAATGCACAATAGTAAGCAGCCAATGGCAGAAAATGTGCAAGGTATAACACAATATGCCAAGAAAATGGTGTGATGTTTGACCATAATGATATAGTATGATGTTATCACAAAGATAAAAATAAGTATGATATCACTGGTCTAGAATAATGATGTCATGGGTCTAGAATGAATTAGTAATCATGAAGAGTGACCCAGACAAGATAAGATTTAGATAATAAAACCTAAATATTTCAATACTCCATCTTACTATTTATAATGGAAGAAATAAATATGACATAAGGGAAAGCTTCTTGTGGTTCTCCTCAAAACATTGCCATGTCAGATTCTTTGTAAAGATATCTGCAACTTGTTCATCAGTGGGAATATAAAAGAGTTTGATCTTTCTATCTGCAACACATTCTCAGATATAATGTTTCAAAATCTCTATGTGTTTTGAATGATCTTCTTGTACTGAATTAGCAGCAAGGAACATGGCACCTTGGTTGTCACAGAGCAGTGGGATGGTTTTGAGATTGAATTTCAATTCAGAAAGAACTATTTGAATCCAAGAAAGCTGTTTTGCAGCTTTTGTCATTCCAATATATTCTGCTTCTGTAAAAGACAAGGTTATCTTCTGTTGTCATTTGAAAAGCCAAGAGACTATTCCATTGCCTATTTCATTGCATAACCAGAGGTAGATCGATGAGTTTTGCAATCTCCAGCCCAATTTGTATCAGAATATGTCATAATGTCAGATCTTGAAGATCTATCATAGGTGATGCAGAGATCTATGGTACTGATGAGATACCACACTATATAGAGTGTTTTCTGCAAATATTCATTTGAAAGATTAGTGGAGAACTGTGATATCTTGATAACAGCAAAGACAATATCTGGATGAGTTTCCAGCATGATATATAACTGTGATCTGATCATTGATTAATATCAACTATGGAGTTGAGAGGAGGTTTCCATGGTGAGAGGAGTGGGGTTGTATCCAGAAGGAAGTGGAGTATGAGCTACTTTGGCATTGTTGAGTTTGAAGTGACCTATAACCTTCTCAGTGTAAGCAACTTGGTCGAGCTTCAGAGTTCATTTTAAATGATTGCGAGTAATTCATATGTCAAGATATTTGGTAGCAGCTTCTAGATCACGACTTTTCCATTTGTCCATGAATTATTTCTTCTTTCTCAGAAGATAGGGGTGATTGGAGCTGATGAAAAGAGCATCATCAACATAAATGACTAAAATGATAATATCCTAACTATGAAAATGAACATAGACACCAGGATCTCCATATGTCCTAACAAATCCCATAGTTAAAAGAGACTTGTAAAGTGCCTTGTTCCATTGTAGGGTGGCTTGTTTTAAGCCATAGACTGCCCTTAGTAAGCAACAAACTTTCTTTTCTATGCTGGGTTAGACGAAACCTTCAAGCTGTTCCATATAAATTTCTTCATCAAGTTTTTCAAATAGAAAGACAGTCTTGACATCTAGCACTTCAATTTTCCAATCTTTAAGCACTGCAATAGATAGAAGAAGTCAAACAGTCTCAAATCTTGCAACTGGTGAAAAGGTTTCTTCGAAATCCATCTCATAGACTTGTGTAAAGCCTTTTGCTACAAAGCAAGCCTTTGTGTGACCATCACTTTTGACAACATATACCTATCTCCCTTTGATGGGTTTTTGTCCAGGTGGAAGGTCAACCAATTCCCATACTTTACGCTTTTTAAGCAATTTAATTTTTTCTTCCATAATGGTCCTCCATTTTGTCTGATCTTCTTTCAGAAGTTTCAAAACATCCTTGTAGTACAAGGGTGTGGCAGCCATGGATACTGTGGTGGCCATTAGAGAGCCAAAGAAATGTATACTATATAAGGCTCCAAGATTATCATCTTCATTTGTAGGAACAGATGATTGAACATCTCATTCAATATCCACAGGAGGTCTAGCTCCATATGCATTATCAGGAAGAATGCATGGATTGCAAATATGAGCACCATGATGAGGTTTGTCTTCTTGGACTGGTTCAGGAGGGGTAGGAGAAGGAGAGTGAGGAGGCTATTGTTCTCCTTGTGGAGGAAATTGTTGATTGGGATCATAACTGTCCATAGGTGGAAATAGATAGTAATGAGTGACCAGGATATAGTCAGCTAAATCAGGGTCTTTATTCTCATCTTGATCCTGGTCCAAAAGGTTGTCTGAAATAAAAATCTTGGCAGGTTTGTTATCTGACTTTCCAGAACAATAGGGGAACACAAGTTTATTGAATGTGACAGTAGAAGAAACAATTACTATTCTTTATTTAGGAGGCCAGAAGCAGTACCCTTTTGTTCCTTTCTCATATCCAATGAAGATAACTTCTTCCATTTCACAAATAGTTTATTAACTTGATCTTCCTTTGAAATGAATACATAGGTATGACATCCAAATACCTTGAAGTAGAAAACATTAGGTTTACTACCATTCCATTTGGATATGAGAGTAGTCCAATCAAGATGATGCATAGGCTGTCTGTTATAGATGTGAAGAGCAGTCTCAACAGCATCTTGCCAGAAAGAAGGTGGCAAACAGGCATGTTGGCATATAGCCTCAAACTTTTCAAGAATTGTGTGATTAAAATATTCAGCATAACTATTTTGTTGAGGGGTATGAGGTACAGAGGTTTGATGCTCTATATCCTTGGACAAGAGGAACATCCAAAGAGAATGATTAATATATTTCCCCTTGCAGTTTAAATGTACAGAGCAGAGACAAAAACCAGTCTGATTCTCCATCCAAGCAATCAGATCCTAAAGTGCCTGTATAGCATCAGACTTGGAGTGTAAGAAATCCAAGCTTGCAAAACTGGAAGTGTCGTCAAGAAAAGTGATGATCTATTTGTTACGAGAATGTGACAGAGTTGGTATTTCACACAAATCAGTATGGATGAGGTCAAACATGTGAGAAAAGCATGAAGATGAAGTAGGAAAATTCCACTGATGTGCCTTGCCAAGCACACAGCCTTTGCAAGTAGGCATAGAGGTGGGTGGCATAATGGCAGAAATACCTGTCAAATGCTAGTGTGCATGATGAAGAGTATTCTTAGAAGGATGTCCAAGACAGTGATGTCACAAATTGAAAGACTTGATATCCTATAAGGAGTTAACTGTACCAACTGAAGTGATCAAAGAGGACTAAAACCAGTGGAGCAAAAAAGGTGGAAACAAAGCAGTGGCCTGTATTACTACCCTTTCTTGATTTGATCTATTATCTCACATGTGAAGCCTGCTTCAGTAAGAGTATTAATCAACAGAAGTCAATTACAAGCATCAGGGGTATACCAGATATTATAGAGAACAATAAAAATGATCCCTGTCTTTTCCTGTTTAAATATCACAGTACCAGGACCATACATTTGCATGATACTATCATTAGTGGTTTCAGCAAGATATGTTCCTTTCTGCAAATCAGAAAAATCATCAAGATAAGGTGTAATGTGATTGAAACATCCTGAATCAACAAGCCAATAATTCTCGGTATTGTAATCTTTTGTGCCTAGGGCAAAATCCCATGAATAAGCAGAATCATAGTAGTATTCGCCATCTGATATATTGTCATACTCATCATCTGATCTAGCATTGTTGTCTTGCTCTTCATGAAGTAAAGTAGAACAATCTATGCCACCTTTTCAAGTACCATCAGCATTGTACTGGAAATCTCCATGAAAATTAACAACAACTTTGCTTTTCTTGGATTTTGCTCCTCTCTCAAAGTACTAGAGAAGAGGAGTCAGATCGAAAGGACGAGGAAGGTCCATGATCAGTACCAACAGGTCCCATGAGTTCTTTAAAGTCTTCTACATTAGCAGTAAAAGACTTGGCATCTCATTGATTATTATGAACTTCCTGTTGAAATTTGTCAATGTCCATCATCATACCTGTCATATCACCATCAACATAATTAGCGAAACCATCTACTTCATTTGCTCATATTTTTCCTTTTCCTTTACAATTCATTCCTTATGTTTGAGGTAGAAGCCTGTGCACCCTGTGAAGTAGGAGTCCTTCCAGACAGCTTATATGGCTTCTTACCATGTTGACTTCTTTGAGTTAAACAAAAATGATTAGAACCTTGTCCAGGATGACTATATAACTTTTAACAGTTTGTAGTCAGGTGGAGTTTTTCACAGTAGTCACAAATAGGACAAGAGGAAGCACGTTGAATTATATTGGTGTGATTTACTTCACTCAAAGTGGCTTCAAGGCAGTGAGCCAAGGATCTCCATTGTGGACAAGCAATAGAATGAAGTTGAGATTCTTGAAGTATCTTGGGAATAATGGTGTTGGTGGTGAAATTTGCAGCTGTAACAGTCTGCATGATGGTGGAAACAAGAGGTTGGTATGAATGAGGGAGTGAATTAAGCATAATCATGGCATGGAGGTTGTCAGGAAGCTGAAGTCCAGACATGGATATTTCATAAAAGGTGTTTGTCAACTTATTAATTTGAGTTGGAATATCCTTGGTATCCCAATGGTGGTGTTCTGCAGGATCCACAATGTATGTATTAAGTGCTTTTATGAAAGCTTCATACTGACCTGTGACACTGGTGGGAGAATAAAGGGTAGTGAGTGCATCCCAGAGGTCCTTTGCAAGAGAAGGACAAGCAACATTCTCAATGGTCATGTAAGTCTCCTTTATGAGATGTTACATGTCCACATGAATAAAGATGCCAATGAGTGCTTGTACCTGATGATCACTAGAAATCCAAGCAGCTTGAGCATCAGCATCAGCTAGCTGCTGAGCAAAGGTAGAAGTGCCATCAACAACACTCTACCATGTTGTCATGGTGAGGAGGTTGCAGACTTGGTGAGACCAAATGGAATAGTTGGAGGCACCTGCAAGAACTGCAGTGTCAGCCTGAATAGCGGAGTTGATAGAGAAAGACATGATGAGTCTGCTTTAAAAGATAAAGATATTGGTGATGAAAGTCTGCAAGAAATTCTAATTAGTATGCATGATAGGAAAGATATGAATGGGAACCAGAGGAAGTGGATTCAGAAGATCTGTGACAAAGTCAACATCTTCTTGAGTGTCATCATCATTATCTAAATTGTCATTATCATCATCAGTCTTCTTTTTAGTTTCATCATCATCATCATCAGCTGGAGTAAAATCCAAGTGCTGAGTGATATGCTGGAGTAAAGGAATTTGTCCTCTTTGAACTTGTATTCATTTCAGAATATTGTCATCAGAACTTACAAGCTTCTCAAATAAATAGAAATTGATATAAGAAAAGAAATGCAGATTAGGAATAGAGGAAAATTGTCCATTTCTAGTCCTAAAATCAATCCAAAGATAATTGTAAGAATAATAAGAAGGAATACAGTTCTTAATATCATGTACAGTGAGATGAAGATGAGAACTTGTCCAATATTTAAAATGTGTGAGAGTACTTCAATTGAATCCGGGCTTGGCATAGTTGGTGTATTGACCTTCTAACTGGACCAGCAATGGCCATATGTCTGCTGGGAATGACAACAGGCTGTTGACGTGGACCAGGCAGAACTCTTGGTACTGATTGCTGGTTTTTTTCATGATAGCCACATCGAGAAGTGAAATGTCCTCTGCAGTAGGGATCAGGGACATTGCAACTGAGTTCTAGGAGAAGACAAGCATGGTCAGTGCCTAGTTTCTTCATGATCATGAACCAAGAATTCTTCCTCTTTCAAATCCATTGCCACCTAGTGTCTATCAACTGGTTTCAAATGCACTACATAGGAATGTTGGAATTATTAGGGTATCTGATGAAGGAGTAGAGGTGGTTAAACTTGTGTTGCATATACTGGTGCCAACTGTCTTTCCAGATAATGTCTCCTTCTGAGTTGATGAAGTTCTCAGGATGTTCATAAATCTCCTAAAGAATGTCACGATTCAGGATTTCGTTGTGCTTGAGAGCCTCATAAAAGTTTTTAAAGTATTCATTAAACAGGTAACAATCATGCTGTGTCACTTCGAAGCCCTGGTTATGAACAGGGTGAGCTAAAGTGAAGTGGTACTTCTCCATGGGAAAGATGTAACCAAGTCTTTTATAGAAGGAGGCAATCAGCTCATTCCAGTATATGAGTCCTTCCTTAGAAATAATATCCTGTTCCAGGATATACTGGATAGGGCCTTCTTCAACAACAACCTGTGGTAAGAGATCACTGCAATAGACAGTGGAAATTTGAATAACCTGAGTAAGATGAGACAAAATATCTAAGAGATTATGGTGCAACCTAGCATCAACACGAATGAGAGGTACTTCTGGTCTGATCAACAGATCAGGAATGTTCTGGTATGTTACCAGTTGATTCATGTTGGAATCCCTATAAGAGATGGTCTAATGTCTCTGAATCCTCGTAGGTGGGAGGACATCCTGTGGAAACATAATGAGATGGTTGTTCACCACTGGATCAATCTGCAGGGGGTTCATTGCTTGGTTGAGGTCGACTATCTTGCCTGGTTTGAGAATCTCATCGATCACAAACACCATGTCATTGTGATCTTTATTCTTGTTGATGAATAACTCATCGTAATAATGAACAGATTTCTCTTCACTCATAATAGGTGGGGTTGAGAATGTGAAGTTGGTGTCAGTTGGGAGTGAATCCATGAGATTGAGTGGAGATATTGAAGTAACTCCATGGAAGTTGGGAGTTAACACTTTGGTTGAATCAAGGTTCAATGTTGATGGATAGATTAGACCAAGCGAGGTTGAAGGGGAGAATGTGTTCCTCAGAGGGAACTGGACTTCAAAGACAGGATGAGGTTATTGAATGTAGGAGTGAAGAGAAGAAGATTCAGAGGTCATCATAGGCATGAGTGCAATGAAGAAATATAGGGACTAAGCAAGGAGGAGGGAGTACTGGTGGAGGAGATGTCCACAGAGAATCTGAAAATTGAGGATGAATGTGAGAAGCCAGAGAAGCGATATAAGGGAGAGAAGTTAGAGAAGGAGCACAAGAAGAAGAAGGATAAGATGAACAATAGATGATACTGGGCAGAGGAGGAAAATCTGTCAGTCTATGATAATTTGTGCAATTCAGATGAATGCAATGGTCACCACACAAGATAGAACAGGAGTCCTTATCGAAGTTGATGTGACACTTTCATGTACAATGGTGGGTAGGAATCGGATTGGGGGCTTGACTAACCTGGGTAGGAATGATAAAGTTCCTACATGAGGCCAGGTTAGCATTTGTTTGTGTTAACATAACATGGATAAAAAGAAGATATAGTTCTGTCATTAATAGCAGGCCAGGGTTGCCCCAGATCCATTGGACCTGATCCATAAATCCAAACAGCATGCTCATCATTGTAAAAATAATGTAGAACAGACCAAGAGCAAGTACATTGTACATCACAAGGCAGAGTAACAACATTGGATATGATGATCATTGAGCCTAGGTGGGGCTCATAACCTAAAGAGATTGTTAGGTCTTTTTGGTGCAGAGGCAACAGCAAAAGGGTAAACCCAGTGAGGGAGAGTATTCACTTGCTGTAGTGTACTTGCAAGCTAGTTGCTAGAAGTTATTCACAACGTGATTATGAAGTAAAGAACTTAGATTATGGGCTCTGAAGGAGTCAGATTTATATACAGTACAGCAATATTTGTATGTATTGTGAAAATATCCACAAAGGATAAAGGGCTGTGTAATATGTAGCAATGTGCAATAGTAAGCAGCCAATGGCAGAAGGTGTGCAAGGTATGGCACAATATGCCAAGAGAATGGTGTGATGTTTGACCATAATGATATACATAGTATGATGTCATCACAAAGATAAGAATAAATATAACATCACCAGTCTAGAACAATGATATCATGGATCTAGAATAAATTAGTAATTATAAAGAGTGACCCAGCCAAGATAAGATTTAGATAATAAAACCTAAATATTTCAATACCTTTGTCATATGTTGGCTCATCCACAAGCTCGGTCAAATTATCCTCCAGCATCTCAATTCATATGGAAAGCTCAAGCAAGTGCAAGGCTAATGATAACAATATATGCATGATGTCAGTCCAAAGCCTATCGAAACCAGTGGTGAGCACAGCATCTGGTGCATCCACAGGTAGCTGCAAACCATGGGCCATGTAGAAATCTCAAGAAATGTGTGAACTTCAGGATGGCCTTGCCATACTTCAAAGTTCTTTCGAGTCCAACATAGAACTTATGTACACATTTCAATCATCAAGATCAGCCACACCTGGGTCTGAGCTGTCGAGTGCTACATTCCTGAAAACTATATTGGAGACTCCTGGGCAGAGGAAGAAAGTGATGATGCTGCTGGCATAGCTTGATTGGGAATTTCTTATGTCAGAAGAGCTCCTTCTCATGTTTGATATCCTCACAAACAATGAATATACTGATGCATATACAATCCTTGCATCAATCGAGGACATAAGTAAGGTATGACAGGGTTGGCTGAAGAAATGGATTACAAAGGATTGTGGGAAAACCTCATAGTTACACTGGGACCATTATGTATGTAGTATATTCTCTGTACTGTTTTTGTATGATTTTCCCTAACTTGAATGTATATTGAATGCATTTGATGCATATTCAAACACAAGTGCTTGTACTACCATAACTACAAATATAAAAAGGATGATCTTGCCATAACTGCTCTGCAATCTCATCCTGCTTTGCTGCCATCCTGTTTCATTCAAGAGTTGTGATAAAATCACCTGCCAAAGTCCCAAATACCATTGTCTGAATGGTCAGATTGTCTGAAGCAGGCTATTGTGACTCAGCATCACTCAACTCCCTAATATTGTCCTTGGGATCATGTCGGTGGATGATGTTGTAGATACAACAGAGAGTGGGGGATATCTTGGCTTAGATGTCCATGTGGTATTCAGGTAGGATCACCAGGATCTGAAATCGCCACTTGAGGACACCAAAGATGCACTCGACAACATTGTGGAGCTGTGTGTGATGTAGGTTGAAATATTCATGTGAATTGGCAGGTCTGTAAGAATGGTCAGTGTACTGAGGGACACAGAAAACTAGAAACATACCTCATTTGTGCATGATTCCATTTTGATAAGTGATATTGTATTTTACGATATGGAACCAAAGGCTGTGGGCAGATAGGGTATCCTGCATCCACAAGGTAATACTTGCCATCTGGAATAATAAAGTCTGTGGTGCACACATCTGTTGAAAGCATGCAGTATGTAGTTACTTGACTTACCTGCTGCAGTGGTAACTCAGAGGTGATAGTGGTTGCTGATCAAGAGTAAATTAAAACTCAGATGACTGAGTTTGAAAGCTATATATGCTATATGAAGTGCATGTGAACTAACTACTATAAATGAACTACTACCATGTAATACAAGTTCGTTCAACACTTCCCCTTGCTAAGCACATGGTAATCGCATAAGCATTAGTTGGTAGTTGTATGTATTGCTAGTTAGTCCTGCCAACTGTGAGTTTAATAACTAAATTGATTTGAGATCAATACTGCTCAAATTTGACATATCTGAGGTTCTTGATGAACATATTGGCAGGATTGTCAGTCCCTTCGATATAGAAGATCTTTATATGCTGATTGGTTACAGCATTGTATACAAAGTGGTAGTGAATGGATATATATTTGGTGCGATATTTAGTAATGGGATTGTTAGCTATAAAGATAGATCCCTGATTGTCATTGCAAATAGGAATGGGTTTAAGGTGAAACTCTAATTCCTCAAACATTTGTTTGACTCATATGACCTGGCAAGAACAGTTGCTCAGAGCCATGGTTTTTTGTAAATGTGAATTCCATAGGAAAATACCATTCACCAGCTTTAAGTAAAATCCCATTTGGGAGTGGCGAGTTTCTAGATTTGCTCCCTAATTGAAGTCAGTGTAAATGATAATATCACATTCAGAAGTACCATCATATATAAACAAGTAATTGTAAGTGCCAAATAGGTAACAGCAGATATATAGGGCCTTATTTAAGTGCTCCTATAATGGATTGGCAGACTGTCATACCATTTGTGTAACTGTATAGGCAATATCTGGGTGAGTACCAAGCATAAGGTATAATAACAAGCTGATAACTGTTTGGAATCATGTCTGAAGTTCCATATTGACAGGGGCTATATTCTTCTCAGGTTAATAACTCTAAGGTAGAGGTGTATGGGTAGGTTTTGTGTTGATTATTCTGCATTGCTCCAGTACTTTCTCGAGATATTCACGCTGGTCAATATGTAACTGGCGATCACTTTGACAAATATTCATTTGAAGGAATTTACAGTACATGCATCCCTGAGATCACAGCATTTCCACCTTTTCATGAAGGTAGCCTTGACTCTTTTGACAATGGCTTTTAAGGGGCCACAGAAGAGAGCATCATCTATATAGATTATAGCTATGATGATTTGGTTTACTTCTCTATATATAAAGAGGCCGGTATCTGTCTTCAGTTGCTCAAAGCCTAGTTCTCTCATGAATTAATTGAGCTCATTTCACCAAGCTAAACCTGCTTGTTTAAGCCCATATAGGGCATGGAGTAATCTGAGAACTTTGTTTTTGAGATGAGGAGGTGCAAAGCCTTCTGAAAATTTTATATAAATTTCCTCATCCAATTTGCCATATACATAAATAGGTAGATCACATGTCAAGACCAGATAGATGCCAGTTTTCTAAGGCAGCTAGGGCAAGCATGCATCACACTGTTTCAAATCTAACAACTGAACTAAAGATCTGATTGAAATCAAGATCTTCAACTTGTGAGAAACCTTTCACTACTAGTCAGGTATGTTTATGGCCATTAGATTTTTCATTGAAAACCCAGTGATTCTTAATGACCTTTTGGCCAGTGGGGTGGTCAGAAACCTCAAAGACTTTGTGTTATTTCAGCATGTCTAGCTCTGTCTTGCATGCTTTGAATCATTGCTTTTATTCTGATTCAGGTAGGCAAAGAAGGTCTCTATAGGACCATTTGCAATAATTGAGCTTGTTGGGCCTTTCATCAAGGGATACTGTCCTTGCACATAGGTATAAAACCATAGCATCTCCCCCTTCCCAGACTATGCATTTGACATTATCCTCTGAAAGAGTGGGGGATAGAGGTATGGCACTGGAAACATTGGGTGTCTCTGGTATGAAAGGGGTGAATTGACTGGTAAGATCATTTCAGTGCAAATTATGCTCAATTTCTTTGATTTGTTGCACCAAATGATGGTACTCTCCATAAATATTGCCAGAGTGGTGGGGTGGCTGTCTAATATGCTCTGAGTGTCATGGCAAGGCTGGAGGGGTATCCAAAGGAGGGAGTCTGTTCTCAGGCAACTGGTTCAGGCGAGGGTGCTCATATAGAAGGTAGCGGACTTGAGTTTGAAGAGGCATAGCGGATTCGCTCAGAGGGGCCCGGCAAGTCATCATTGTCACTTTTTACATCAAAAGGTGAATGCGAGGAGAGTTTGGAATGCCTGTGGGGTTACGGAGCTACACTTACCAGCTTGTGAGGCCAAGCCCCTGGGCATCGAGGAAATAGGTTCTCATCAAATATGACATGCGCATATATATGTAGCATGTTATTAAGGTGCATGAATAAGTAATTGCACTCATTACCTGATGCTATGTTTAGATAAATCATTAGCTGTGATTTAGGCTGCAGTTTGCCTCCACAATTATCCACTGAGAGATGAACATATGTGGCACATCTGAAGACATATAGATAAGAAATGGTAGGAGGAACTTTATCCAATAGTTTGTGAGGTGTCCTCCAGTTTAGACCTTGTTTGAAAGTGCAATTGTATACATATACTGTGTGCTGGATAGCAAACTCCCAGTAAGAATCAGATAGGCAAGTGTGAAGACATATTGCTTGAGCTTTGTCTATTAAAGTATGAATAAATTGCTCAGCATGTCCATTCTGCTGTGGGGTATGGGGTGCAGACTCATAGATATGAATGCCATTATTGTACATCAATTGCCCAAAGGCTTTTGATTTGTATTCTCCCCCTGTATTGGACATCCAGCCTTTTAAGGAGGTGGAGTACTGATTATGAATATACTTTATGAACTCTTTAGTGGCACCAAGTGCCTGGTCCTTAGTCCAGAGGGGTTTAATCCATCCTTAAGACATGTAATCATCATAGAAGATGATAATTTACCTCAATCTGTGGTATGATTTAGTCTCAAAGGACTTCAGATCCAAGTGTACAAATTCAAAGAGTTTCTCTACACAAACATTATTCACAGAAAAAGGTTGATTAGGTTGTTTGCCTAGCTGATAGCCAGAACAAACTGATTCCACAGGTAATGTCTTCTTTCTAGATAAGATTAGTAGAAATGTTAAAAAATACTCACCAGACAACCAATCTTATCTCCATGGATAGTAAACCTGAAGTGAGGTGAAGAGAGTACTCTTCTTTGATTGAATTGTTACTAAAAACAAGTATCAACTCATAGAAAGGGGTTGACTATCAGGCACACAGTTTGTTTGTCAATCTTCAATAAGGTTGAGGGGGATTGCTTCTAGTAATACTAATAAGGGTCTGGCTTTCAGTAGTGGTGGTATATTAAATGTACTATAGATTGTTGGAAAATGATCTAGACAACTCTCAGGTTGCTAGAAGGATAGTTTGTTGTGACTAGGGTTATTTCCCTAAGATGCACTTTCAATGACTTCCAATTGGCTTCTAATCGGTTAGGTAGACTCAATTGGACAAATAGACTCTTGATGTACTCAATCTCTTGCTAGTGATTCACACATGTCACTTAGATACATAGAACAGCTTATTTTAAAACTGATTCTATTATGCACTAAGGAGTTGGCAATCAGCTTAAATGCTCGACTAAAACCCTTTCCCAAGGTACTAATAGACTATTAGGTCTTCCTACTAGCTGGGGATTTATTCCCTTTAGTTGCCCACTCTGGGGTTTTCTTCCTAAAGGTGTCCTAACTGTCCCTATCCTAAGGGATTCAGTATACTTCTAACTATGGGTCTAAGTAGCTCTATTTATAGTGTGGGAACTTCTCCTCACAACCTCACTATCTATTTATAGAGGGGTGCACTTGTGAGTACTCATTGGTTGGACTTACTCAAGTAGGAACCTTTTTTCTAAAAGAGGAAACTTTTCTAAATGGGGCTGAAACGCACTTCTTATATAGTAATTTACATGTGGCTGTGCTACCTTCGGTTCTGAGGTGGCTGTGCCAAGATATGACTCATACTGACTCATCCTGTCAGAAAATGACTTGCAATGAGCTAAAAATAGCCTTTGGCTTGGCAATAACTTATGTTGACTCATCATGACTCATGCCTACTCATTATAACTCATGCTGTGCAAGGTCACATGATCATTTGCTAATCTAGGGGCAATGCTTTGGTTAGTCCTTATTTGACTCACTTTGACTCATTATGACTCATTATGACTCATGCTGTGCAAGGTCACATGATTTGAGTCAGGTGATTTGCAACTGAGGTCACATGCTCCATTTGCTTCTCTGACACTTGGCTAAGTACTTAAAGGTAAAAGAGATATTAAGAAAATGGTTTGCTATGTACTTGTAGGTAGTAATAAAAGTATGTTGGGAGAAATCAACTTGTTTCTCCACAACCTGTAAATGAACAAATAAGGAAAAATAGAGGTAAATACTAGACACTATGGTCTATATGTCCCTCAATTAGCTAAGCATTTGGATTGTGGGAATATAGTGAAAACTCAAATCTCAGGTCAAATACCTAGCATCACATATATACATAATATCTATGATTCCACATTCAAACATTTTGGTGTAGGTCAGCAGGATATTTATGCTTGGGAAATCTCTAATGTGTTTTCACACAGCTCTCAGGACATCCTTAAAAGGGTACCCAAGGTGGCAATGGAGCAATTCATAATTCATGGCAATCATATCTGTATTCGCTCTAGTATGATCATGGACAATAGGGGCTCTCATCCAGTACATAATACTATTTCCATGGGAGTGGAAACTAATCAGGTCATGCTTAGTGCAATTATCTATGATGTACATAAAGCCTTTAGCACTTTGTGCAAATAGGCAATTGTCCTTAAGGAATATGTCAAGAGAAATACAGTGGCTCAAAAAACTGTCTACATATTTGTACATTTTCCACTAAAGTCGATAATCCTCCATACCTCCTAACCTGGGCCCTAACTTATGAGTGTATGAAATGGAGCCTCTACCATTGGCTCTCCATTGGTCCCAGGGTCAAGTAAGCTGGATAAGATTTGATGGCATGACAGCCATTTCAAAATGATGATGCATACGGACAGTTTTTTGACTTTAGGTTTGGATTACATATATTCTACCCTAGCATGCTGTAATATGATTACATACATTTGATAATGATTCTATTATGTCACCCTTATATAATTGAGTGTCAGAGACTATATATACACCCCACCATTGTATGTTTATTGTCATAAAACCTATTTTTACTTTTCAAAAGAGCAATATTATATTTTTCTTTTCTTTTGATATATCCTCTAGGCAAATTGCTTCTCGAACTGGTCTAGAGAAGCCTATGATATGCCTGGTACTTCATGAACTCCAGCCAAGGAAGACTAGACTTCATGATGGTTGTTCTTTATAGCTTATTTCTACCAACAAAAGGGCTATCATTTAGCAAATCATTACTAGCAAGGTCAGAAATACTGTCCATGCCACTCATACTGTTTAGGATCCATCCTCCCCTCTACTTCACTCAAAGCCCCTACTCCATTCCACCCTATGCACCCCCATACCATCAGTGAACCTCCTCCAAACTGAATTGTATTATTTACATCTATAGCAATCAGCTTTTTCTTTGTCTTTTATGATACATACTCTTGCCCATTTGACCCAATCCTATTGATTGTGGCTTCATCTGACCATGTGAGTATATTCCAGTCCTCCATAGTCTAATGCTAATACTTGAAAGCAAAGGCTAGCCTGCTCTTCTTGTAGCTATTAGAAGGAAAGGTTTGTTTTGTCTCTATCGCAGCCTTTAAACAGGCCTTTTTGATGGTATTTCTCCTAGTCTTAGGGCAGAGAGGAGTATAAATAATAGAATTGATAACTTGAATGGCATGAATAGTATTTCTGACCTTGCTAGTAATGATTTGCTAAAGAATAGCCCTTTTGTTGGTAGAAATAAGCTATAAAGAACAACCACCATGAAGTCTAGTCTTTCTTGGGTGGAGTTCCTGAAGTACCAGGCATACTATAGACTTCCCTAGACCAGTTTGGGAAGCAATTTGCCTAGAGGATATATCAAAAGAGAACAAAAATATGATATTGCTCTTTTGAAAAGTAAAAATAAGTTCTATGACAATAAACATAGAATAGTGGGGTGTATATATACTTTCTGATACTCAGTTATATAAGGGTGACATAATAGAACCATTACCAAATGTATGTAATTATATTACAGCATGCTAGGGTATAATATATGTAATCCAAACCTAAAGTCAAACAACTGTCCGCATGCGTCATCATTTTGAAATAGCTGTCACTTCATCAAATTGTATCCAAATTGCTTGATCCTGGGACCAATGGAGAGCCAATAGGTAGGGGCTTCATTTCATAAACTCATAGGTTAGGGCCCAGATTAGGAGGTATGGAGGGTTATCGACTTTAGTGAAAAATGTACAAATATGCGGACAGTTTTTTGAGCCACTGTAAGATTGATAGTGCAATCTGGCATGTAAATAGTTGGCAATAATTGCACAATGTTCTCCTTATAGCAGATGAGGATACTGCCTTCACTTAAAACTGGTGCTTTGCCATTTGCAGTTTGTGTGTAGTGTAGTTTACATAACATATGTCTGATACTCAACAAATGCATTGAAGTTATTGGTGAAATAAGCTGAAACTCCAGAGTTGAGGAGCCACATTTCTGTGTCCTCTTTTTGTGCACATATTTTCCCTTTTCCCTTTGTATTGTGGTTCTCACAACCATCACACAAGATACATATATGGGAGCATAGATATCATGTCTATTTTATCACTATCTACAACAAATGACCAGATAAAGTCTACATACTGTGGCAAATAGGGTAATCGCATATCAGCATCTGAGAAATGTGAGAGAGACAAGGAAAGAAAATACATTTCATCCTCATGTCCACTGTCCAGGTTGAAATATTGGTCATAAGGGATTTCTACTTCTTCCTCTTCTTGGACATAGAAGTCATCCTAATTGGTGTAAAATTCACCAGCCTCAACCTGACCAGAGTGGATGGAGATAGAGTCTTCATCATCAACTTGGATGAGTGTGGTAGGCTCAATGGGCTGGTGAAAATGGTTGAGGAGTGAAAACAAATTGTCTTCCATTGCATCCTCGTAAGAGAGGACCATGGTCTTTTGTAAGTGTGAATTCCATAGGAAAACACCATTCACCAATTTCAAGTAAAATCCCATTTGAAAGTGGCGAGTATCCAGATCTGCTCTCCAATTGGAGTCAATGCAAGTGGTGATATCACATCTGGAAGTACCATCATACACAAGTGAGTAATCGCAAGTGCCAATCAGATACCAGCAAATATATATACAGGGCCTTATCTAAGTACTCCTGTATTGAATTGGCAGACTGTCATGCCATTTGTGTGACTGCATAAGCAATGTCTGGGCAAGTATCAAGCATGAGGTATAATAATGAGCTAATAACTGTCAGGAATCACATCCAAAGTTCCGTGTTGACAGGGGCTGTATTCTTCTCAGGTTAATAACTCTGAGGTAAAGGTGTATGGGCGGGTTTTGCATTGATCATTCTACATCACTCTAGTACTTTCTCGAGATATTCATGCTGGTTGATATGTAACTGGCAATCTGATTGATGAATGTTTATTTGGAGGAATTCACATGCATCCCTGAGATCGTGGCATTTCCACCTTTTCATAAAGGCAGCCTTGACTCTTTTGACAAGAGCTTTTGAGGAGCCACAGAAAAGAGCATCATCTATGTAGATTATAACTATGACGATTTGGTTTGCTTCTTTGTATATAAAGAGGCCAGCATCTGTTTTCAGTCACTCAAAGCCTAGTTCTCTCATGGATTGGTTGAGCTCATTCCACCAAGCTAATCCTGCTTGTTTAAGCCTGTATAGGGTGCAGAGTAATTGAGAACTTTGTTTCTAAGATGAGGAGGTACAAAGCCTTCTGGAAATTTCATATAGATTTTCTCATCTAATTTATCATATAAATAGGCAGATTGCACATCAAGACCAAACAGATGCCAGTTCTCTAAGGCAGCTAGGGCGAGCATGCATCGCACTGTTTTGAATCTAATGACTGGGCTAAAAATCTAATCTAAATCAAGACCTTTGACTTGTGAGAATCTTTTCACTACTAGTCTGGCATGTTTATGGCCATTTGATTTTTCATCAAATACCCATCAATTCTTAATAATCTTTCAGCCAGTGGATTAGTTAGAGACCTCAAAGACTTTGCATTGTTTTAGCATGTCTAATTCTGTCTTGTATGCTTTGAACCATTGCTTGTGCTCTGATTTAGGTAGGCAGATAAGATTCTTATAGGACCATTTGTGATTATTAGGCTTATTAGGCCTTTTGCCAAGAGGTACTGCCCTTGCGCATAGGTATAAAACCATAACATCTCCCCCTTCCCGGACTATGCATTCAATGTCATCCTCTGAAGGAGTGGGGGATGAAGGCATGGCACTGGGAATATTGGGTGTTTCTGGTACAGAAGGGGCAGTTTGACTGGTAAGGTCTTTCCATCACAAATCATGCTCAATTTCTTTGATTTGTTGCACCGGGTTATGGTGCTCTCCATAGATGTTGCCAGGCCAGCAAAGCAGTTGCCTAATATGCTCTAAGCATCATGACAAGGCGGGAGAGGCATCTAAAGGAGGAAGTCTCCTAGGAGGGGTTCAAGGAGGGAACAGGGTCTGTTTTTGGACAACTGGTTCAGGCAAGGGTGCTTGTATAGAAGGTAGTAGACTTGGGTTTGGTGGGATCCGGTGAGGTCACTCAGAGGGTCCTGGCAAGTCATCATTGTTGCTTTCCCCTTTAGAATGTGGATGCGAGGAGGGTTTGGAATGCCTGTGGAGTTGCAGAGCTGCACTTACAGGCCTGTGAGGCTGAGCTCTTGAGCATCAAGGAAATAGGTTCTCATTGAATATTGTATGCATATATATATGTAGCACATTGTTGGGGTGCATAAATAGATAATTGCACTCATTACCTGGCACTATGCCTAGATAAATCATTAGCTGTGATTTAGACTGCAGCTTGCCTCCACAAGTGTCCACTGGGAGGTGAACATACGCAATGCATCTGAAGACACATACTATAGATGAGAGACTGTAGGAGGAACTTTGTTCAAAAGTTCATGAAATATCCTCCAGTTGAGATCTCATTTGGGAGTACAATTGTACACATATACTGCATGCTGGACAGCAAACTCCCAGTAAGATTCAGGTAAGCAAGCATGAAGATGCATTGCTTGAGCTTTGTCCATTAAAGTGCAAATAAATTGCTTAGCACATCTGTTCTACTGTGGGGTATGGGGCGCAGATTTATAGACATGAATGCCATTGTCACGCATCAATTGCCCAAAGGCTTTTGATTTGTACTCTCCTCCTGCATTGGACATCTAGCCTTTTATGGAGGTGGAGTACTGATTTTGGATATACTTTATGAACTCTTTTGTGACACCAAGTGCCTGATCCTTAGTCCAGAGGGGTTTAATCCATCCTTGGAAGGTACATATAATCATCATAAAAGATGATAATGTACCTCAATCTATGATAAGATTCAGTCTCAATAGACTTTAGATCCAAGTGTACAAGTTCAAATGGTTTCTTTGCACAAATATCATTTGTGGCAAAGGGATGGTTAGGCTGTTTGCCTAGCTGGCAGCCAGGACAAACTGGTTCCACAGGTGGAATAGACATGCTTGGAAAGTCCTTAATGTATTTTCACACAGCTCTGAGAACATCCTTAGAAGGATATCCTAGGTGACAATGGAGCAACTCATAATCCATGGCAGTCATATCGATATTCACTCTAGTATGATTACAAACAATAGGGGCTCTCATCCAGTACATAGTACTACTTCCATGGGAATAGAAGCTAATCAGGTTGTGCTTAGTGCAATCATCTATGATGTGCATAAAGCCTTTAGTGCTCTGTGCGAATAGGCAATTGTTCTTAAGGAGTGTGCCAAGAGAGATAAGATTGATGGTACAATCTGGCATGTAGATAGTTGGCAATAATCACACAACATTCTCCTTGTAGCAGATAAGGACACTACCTTTGCCTAAAACTGGCACTTTGCCATTTGCAGTTTGCATGTAGCATGGCATAGTGTACACCTGATACTTGATGAGCAAGTTGAAGTTGTTGGTGAAATGAGCCAAAGCTCCAGAGTTGAGGAGCCACATTTCTGCATCCTCTTTTTGTTCTCACATTTTTCCTTTGCCTTTGGTGCTGTGGTTCTCACAACTGTCACACAGGATATAAGGGAGCGTAGATAATACAGTATGTCCATTGCATCACTATCTACTACAGATGATAAAATATAATCTACATACTGTGGTGAGTAGGAAAGTCACTCATCAGTGTCTAAGAGATGTGAGTGGGACAAGGAAGGAACGTATGTTTCATCCTCATAGCCACTGTCCAGGTCAAAGTAGGCCTCATAGGCCATCTTCACTTCTTCCTCTTCTTGGGTGTAGAAGTCCTCTTGATTGGTGTAAAATTCACCAGCCTCTGCCTGGCCAGAGTGGATGAAGACAGTGTCTTCATCATCCATCTGGATGAGCACAGCAGGCTCAATTGGCTGCTGTAGATAGTTGAGAAGCAAAGACAAGTTGTCTTCCATCACGTCCTTATAGGAGGGTACATCCAGGCCAAAAGTGGCTGAGAATGATAGTAAGAGCTGGTGGACCAGGAAATCACACTTATGTTCCTTGTAGTTAGGAGGGCAAGAGGGTCTGGGGGCATTGAAGTCATAATCACTGGTATTGACGATGAGGATGCAAGTGAGTTTATAGTTCATGACTTTATCAAGATATTTGATAGTCTCAATAGTGGGGGTGATGTCCAGATGATGAGTGAGGGATATTGCATTCTTTGTCTGGGAAAAAGTAGGTGGGCTGTAGTGGGCCTCACTGGTGGTGTGAGTGAGTCAGCGGGGGTCAATGATGGAGGGACTGGCTTCCACGATGGTGGGGTCGATAATGATAGTGCTGGAGAAGGCAAAGAAGGTGATGGCCTCACTAGCATGCATATTATTGTGGTGTTAGGTGCAAGCATCTTGCTTTGCTTGCCCTTGCACAGAGCACTGACCTCTAGTAGTCTTCTTCTTCTTCTGCTGGTTCCTCCCTACTGCTGCTGCCCCTGTGAGTGCTGCTGCTACTGTTGCTGCTGCTGGAATTGGAGGTCCACAGGCTTATGCTTGATGGCAGAGATCTTCTGCACATGGTTGTCGTGCTTGAGCTTATGCTTTGAGACATACTGCTGCCAAGCAATAAGTGTCATCTGCTTGATTTCATTCAAGGTGGGGAGCATAGTTGCTTCTCCAGCCTTTTCCTTTCCTTTCATGGACAAGGTGGTGGGGGTGCCAGGTGCATCAGAGGTGGACATGTTCAGCAGTTGCATGAACATGTTCATATACCATGGGAGTTTTGCAAGTACAATGAGTGACTGTAAAGTCATGGGAATCTTGTTGGAATAGGTGTGCAGCAAGTCGAAATGCTGGCACAGTTTTGAAAATGCAGCTTGGGGGTGCTGGTCCTTGGGTATAATGGTATCCATCATTGTTTTAAACTCCAAGTATTTGGAGGTGGTAGAGGGGATGGAGAACTTGGCCTTGAGGGCCTGCCAAACATCCTTGGTGGAGTCGGAATCATAGAAGGAGTGAGCAAGGGTTGGGGTCATCTTGAGAATTATTGTGCTGAGTGCCTTCTCATTGGCAGTATGCCAGTCATCAATACAAGATTGGTTTAGAACTCTATTGGAATCTCCTTCAGTAAGCTTATTGGGGCAGTTGGTGGTAATAGGCCACCATGCACTGAGGGTGCACAGGTAGGCCTGCATGACTTGCCTCCACTTGAGGTAGTTGGGGCCAATCAGGTCGGGGACCTTGTTGGTGTTGGAGTTGTCAGTCTTAGAAGACATAGTGAGAATGGGGTTGGTCTAACATAAAGAGGCATTAGTAAACTTCTTAACAATGGAAAGATCAAGGGAAGGGGCATAGATATGTGCATTACAATGCTCTCTGAGCCTTGGACTGGTGAGACTTAGTCTCCCCCTACGTCCAGGACCTGGTTACATGTGTCCAAGTGTAAAGATGCATAGGATGCAACTTGTTGCATATGTTCAAGCATGAAGATACATAGAATGCAACTTACCACACCAAAGAGCATAAAATGCATTTAAGGGTGGGAGCAGGATAAACCAAATGCTGGTGGCAAGCTAGTTGCACAGCACAATCACCAGGGTTCATAACCTGTCAGAAGCATGTAGTACACAGTTACTTGGCTTACCTGCTGTAATGGTAACTCAAAGATGATAGTGGTTGCTAGCCAAGAGTGAATTGGAACTCAGATGCCTGAGTCCAAAAGCTATATACACTACATGAAGTACATGTGAACTAACTACTATAAATGAACTACTACTATATAATACAAGTTCATTTAGCACTCTCCTAACTTGTGTAATACTGTATATTTAATCTCATAGCTGCATGGTGATGTTGGATTGAGCACAATCACCTGATGAGGATGGATCAACAAGATTGACTTCCATGTGAGAAAAATAATGTACCTGATTTGCATCATCTACTCCCTCTGTCCATGATTTAGTTTCCACCCATGCTCTGCTTTGCTTGATGAGAATGTATTGTGGGGAGGGGGAATTGAGAGACAATGCAGTGAAATAGTAGGAGATGGCCTTGTTATGTTGCTGGGCATCAACTGCTGTATCTCCAAGATGCTCCATGAAGTCTAAAAGAACTTGTTATGTAAGCAGCGAGGCCTGCAGGATGTCCAATCACTTACCAAGAGCCCAATCATGATGCTCACTATAAAGATTAGCCTTGCCTTCTAATGTATTAATTATTGTGATTGCTGCTGTTGATGATACTTCCATGCTTGCAAGCTGATCATGTCTCCATGTGTGGAGCACAGCATCATCAATCTGGAGGTCAGATCTCTTGAAAATGTATTGTAGACGAGAGAATTGAATTGAACTTTATTTGGAATGATGAGTGGAGTAAGAAGCATGTTCAGAAACTTTGTAATCCAGATGAACATGATACTGACAGTGATGTAAGACAGACTCTGGATGGTGATTTTTCCATCCTTTTCACCACTTGTAAAAAGTAGACCATCTGGAGAGAGTGCAATAGAATCACCGTTTTCAGGGGGTTGCATGACACCGAGCTTGTTGTGTCTCAATGTGTCCCAAAATGTGATGGCACTCCTGACAAAGTACGTAATAAATTTCCCATGGTTTGATAGGGCAATGTGTGACATCAGCAAAATGTCACCCTACTGTGAGGTCTGTGGGGTCTGTGCACCAACTGTCATGTCTGTCGTGTCTGTTGGAAAGTGTTCACAGACCACCACAAACCACCACAGACTGCCACAGACCACCACAGACTGCCAGACTGCCACAGACCTACAAACTGCCACAGTTGTATCAGATTACAGATAGTATTTATGGTATTATTGTAATGATTAATAAATTTGCTGTAACTGCAGGTACTTTCATGGGTAAAACCCTGGGTACCAGCAGCTCAACCTTCACTGCACAGGTAAGGTGCAAGACAGTACAAGCGTGCAACTTGAAGCCTGGAGGGCAATTACACAATGGATGTGTGGATCATACGCATTGCATCATTGGCAATCCACCCATGCATGCAGGCATGAACAGGCAGGTATGTGTGTGTTTGAATGGCCAGGATGGGCGACAGGCAAGTGGGCGCAAGCAGGTGGGAGCACACAAATGGGCAAGGGCAACAGTACAATGTGCATGCTGATCATGTGTGTTACATTGTCACCCCTGTACATGTGCAAGTGGGTGGGATGGTGTGTGTGGGCATGGCAAGTGGGCACAAATGGGTGTAAAGGGGCGGATGACTGGCACAGGTGTGAGCAGGTGTGGCAAGTGGAACATGCCAATTCCCAAAGAAGCTGTGCAACACACCAAAACACATCAGCAACAGTTAGAGCCATGGGAGTAAAAAAACTCACCTAGAGGTATTGAGGTCAATTGAGAATACTACAGTATAATGTTTTCAAGGGTACCGGATATGATTAGGAATGCACCAGGAGTGAGCAGAACAAGTGTGTCAGTGAAACGAATGTGTCATATTGAGATACTGGGCCAAGGGGCAATTTGGGTAAGCAAGAAGGACTGGGGGACATCGAGGGTGATCCAAACCACTGGAACATTGTTGGAAATGGCAGATACAATGGAAAAAGTTGCTGGATGGATGGCACAACGAGTGAAGCATGCCATGACTCAAAATGAGTCGAAAGGGAGCTGCTGGCTGAAAATGAAACAGATCAATGCCAGTGATACAAAAATGATATGACGGACATACCTAGGCCATCCATGACACCCACCAATGACCATAGACCACCCACCCACCACCTCAAATCCACCATGTTGTTGTGCATGGGCTGGGTGATACAAGTGTGAACTTAGTACAAATTCTTCGAAACATGTCACATGACAGTCACTGCTGGCAGGTGGAGTTTGAAATATCCACAATGTTTCTGCATCAAAATTTGAAACTCAGCTGTTAATAGTGATCTTTTTTTCCCCACCACTACCCACCACCAACATCCCTGAAGGTATGTACCAGACGCTACACCTATCATGTCTCTCATGCTGTGGGGATGACAGAAAATACTGATGACTACATTCTGTAGGCACTGTTGCTCAATGGTTGTGCCCTGCATGGGGGTATTTACCTGTATGGGCGAATGTAAAATCAAGAAGCACAATGCCAGGCCAGCCAAGTACTTGGTATCAGTGAGGACTTGGAGAAGTATGCAAGGTAATATATTGGGCCAAGTTGGTGGGTGTTGCATACAGCTTGTAGGTACACACACTCTGTGTATCATGGATGTGGATTGACTCATCACGGTGTGCTTTCTTGTAGGGGTCAATTGTTTTTGTGTCAACAATCAGTCTACTCACTTCACCCACCCACTGCATCAGACAGTGAAGGTTCGTCCTTGTTCTCACATTCACTGATTCCTGACCTCACCTGTCATTTGACAGCACCACCAAATTACCAAGACAGCGCCACCAAATTACCAATGTGGCACAGAAAAACTGCCATGCTGGAGTACAATCGAGGCCAGTGCAAGTCTCTCAGCATGAATTGGCAGTGGACTTGGACTTGGATGATTTGAACGACCAGGCACTGATTCCAGTGTCCCCTGACATAGAGGTGGAGTTATCCAGTGAAGGTCAGTTATCTCGTGCTTTAATTTCACTGTTTTCTAACTTCTCCTGTTTTTGATAGTGCTGGGACATGAAAATGCACAATTCATTGCAGGATGAATACTTGTGATCTTAGATTTACTTCTCACCTGTCACTCCTTTTTTTTTCTACTGTCATATATGAAATGCCTCTTTTGTCTTTCTACTGTGTGGTCTGTGAGTATACTGTGCAGACTGTGAAGAAACTGTGTACAGACGATCGGGTCTGTCCACATAAATGACATGACTGTGCACAGTCATGCTACTGTGAGTAGTGTTGTGCACAGCCCGGCTTGGCCCAAAGCCAAGGGCTTTCACCCGGCTTCGAGGGGCTTTGGCCTCAGAAAATCCAAGCCGGACCCTACATTCAGGCTTCAGCTTGGCTTGGCCTGAGCCAGGGCTTGCCCCACCCCCACTGTCTCACCCTCCCTGCACCAAGGTCACAGCATGAACGACATCATGACGTACACCATCACACATGCATTGTGGTGTCGTTTGTCTTGTCGTTGTCTCCCTCCCTGCACTGAGTCGGCGGCAGCATGCATGACACCACAACGCACACGTGATCACGTATGTTGTGATGTCATTCAGTTTGTGGTCGCACTCACCCTCGTTGTCGCCCACTCTTCCTTCTCTGAGTCGACAACTGTACGACGCACGTGATCGCACGTGTCGTGTGCTGGGGGACACCGACCTTGTAGTACCGTACAGAGAAAAGAACAAATCGAAATGCTTACATTCCGGAAGATCTACTTTGCCAATGAACTTTGCGCAAAGTACCTCGAGTTCGTCTTCCTCTGAGTTGGGCTCGTCAACCGGGAGACGGAGCGCTTGTTGTCATCAAGCAAAGGCCCCTTCGGGTACTCGGAGTCTAATGGGAAGGCAGTGAGGCCCCGATGAGTCGCAACATGCCGGGATAAGTACATCCAAAGGGAGAATAACGCACGTCGAAAGCAGAATTTTGGCTGAAGAAATAAGGACTGGCCGTCCATCGAAGTGTCTTGGCGATCGAGGCGGTCAAAACGACGCTGGTGGTCAGTACTTCAGTGGTGACGGCGATTGGTGGAGAAGGGCACGAACACGTTGCCGTCACTTGCTTGCACCGGAGAGAAAACTGGGATTTCCCGGAAACCCTCCTACTCGCTCTAGGGTAAATTTCGTCGGATAAACCTACTTAGATCATTGGCCTGAGCCGTGGAGCCCCGGCCCAAGCCGGCGTCCGAAGATCGTAGCCGGGCCGCGAGCCCCCATAAGCCCCCCTCATTGGCCCAGCTTGGCCCGGCCCGGGGCTTCAAGCCGGGCCAAGCACAACACTAACTGTGAGAACTGAACGTCTGCACGGTCTGTGGACAGACCCCACAGACCTCACAGTAGGGATGACATTTTGCTGATGGAGTCCCTGTCGCCATCAGGAACCAGCCATTGTGAGAGTGCTGACCCGGTGGATGCATCGAATTTTTTTATTTCACTATTGGATAGGACGAAGAGGTGGTAGTGGAACCAGAGCAAACCGGTGTTGTAGTGTCGGGATACTTCTACCGGGATGTCCACAAGCAAGTGTTCATTGTTGCTATCCCAGACTCGAACGGAATCGCCAGTGGTTGTCGCGATTCGATCGCCCTGCGGTGAGTATTTCGCTGCTACCACCCAAGCCTCGTGTGGCGGAGAGTCCGTACTTGTTTGCCAGTTAAAATGTCCCAAACGATGGCTGTCCGGTTCGATACAGAGACTAGCCGAGCCGAGTCTGGAACGAAATCGACTCCGTTGATGCCACTGTCATCCTTGTGCGCAAAGACTTGTTGGTATGTATTTGCATCCCAGACAAGCGTGTCGCCAAAGGCTGTCCCCGCTGCGATCCATCTCCCGTCGTTCGAGACGGCGAGACACCGCACAAGCCTCGCTTTCATCGTTGCCATGTGTTTGCCATCTTTCACTCGCCACACCCCAACGCTGCTCCAGTCCCCGCCCGCGAGGTACTCACCATTGGCTGAGAAGATTGCCCCATGTATTGGCCTATCAACGTCGATTTCGACGGGCAGAGATTGCTCTTGTCCCAACGGTCAGCTTCAACGCAGCTTTGTCTCACCAGTACACACCTGTCAGTGTCGGCGACGTGGTCATAGCAGAACAATGGTGATGGTCAACGAAAAAGAAAGAGAAAGCCCCCTATGGTGTATTAGATAATGCATATCACCCCTGTTTTCGGTGTGTGCTCCCAGCGGTCGACTGACTTGACTAATCGGACTAGATGTTACAAATCATGATAGTCGAGCCATTGGTTCGAACATTTCTGTCCGTGCCCTCGGTTGGAACTGGAATCACGGTCTTTGCCCCCTTTGCCGAGGGCCTCGGCCCTCCGCCCAAGTCGATTGGAACCGAGCTCAACGGAGAACGTCATCACTGGTCTCGTCAGCTTCCCGCCCGCCTCACCATCACGCCATCGCGTTCATGCCAGGTATTCTCTCCTCTGTGCCCAGGTGCCGCGGTGGGGAGAGGGAAAAGTCCTCAATTGGATCCGATCGTCTTGCCCGAGTTCCCAAAGAACCCCGGACCCCATGGTCAGACCAGGTTCAAGCGGAGGAACTTGAAGGTCGAGCAGATTCGGAGGATGAAAGAGTCCGAGTCTTCGTCGTTACAGTGTTGATTGTCAATCGCAATGCTACTACACAAGCTACAAAATGTCAAGTGTGCGTACATTGTCCAGAATATCGGCCAGTGAGAAGCTCTCCTTGATTTGTACGGTGATTATGCTATCCGCCGCAACGCGCTTGTACTCCTCCACATGTAGAACCGTCGGTACCAACCTGACCGAAAGTGCACCAAAAGGCTGTCTAAGACGCGCGACGAGCCGTCGTGCCCGCGTCTCCCTGTCCACCGGAACCATACGCGCATGAGCAGGGTGTGATGGCAACTCAGGTTCAGGAGGTGGTGACGAATCGTCATCGATTTCCTCGTCAGAGATCTCTTCATCGTCAATAGGTGGCGCAGCCTCATCCTCTACATATGTGCCACTCGGAGACCAGGAGAGTATCCAACCAGGGGTGAATGAGATACAGTGAATTCATCCGAGAGAGGTCTTGTTTCGTTCGGATATCTACCGGTCCGAAGGCGAGAGTGTCCGCGTGAAAAACACGACCAGCATGTGAAAGACGTGGGAGTTTGAAAGCGATGCATGGAAGTTTCATTTGAGTTGTTGCAAAATAAGGTAAAGAAAGCGCGTTGAGACGGTCGTATAGCTTCAGGGCGATGTTCAGATCAAATGAAGATGCAGCAACGATGCTCTCCATCTCAGCGTCTGCAATGGATGGCGGCAGGTGTGACGTCACCAACCTATTGAATACAGAGATATGGGCGGGAAGGCAACTGTGAAACTCGCCAGACTTCCCAGCCCAAGCAAGGATGCTCACATCCCCAGACGCCGTGAGAACATGTGCCAATAGACGTCCTAGTGAAAGCTCCTCCCCTTCACCGTAAGTTACGGGCATACCGGCGACCGAGAAAATGCCGAACGAGTATGCAGGCATCTCCCACCCGACTTGCCCCCCGGGTCGAAGCGAGACGTAATTTCTCCCGAATGCCGCCCAAGCCTGGACGGAGCGCCATGAATTGCTGTGCAGACACCCCAGCGGCGTCCTCCATCTCTGAGATCACTTCTGGTGAAGCTTTGTGGTTCGATACCTTGAGATTGAGATAGAGAGTCCAATCCTCCGTGTAAAAGTGGATGATCTTGGAGGCGATGTACTCCTGAAGTGTCCAGGCGCGAGTGTTCCAAATGCTCCCCACGAGATCACCGGGGTTTGATGGTGAGCGAACACCTCGGAGGAAAACGATCATCATGGCAGAACCCTGGTACCACTTGAACATGGCAACGAGCGCTTCTTGGAGTACGAAGTGGTCCGACTTGTCGATACAACACGTGTCGCTCCATGCCCAATCGAATCCGGCATCCCGAACGATCTTGCAGAATGTTTGCAACTTGTCATGAGTCGGAGATTCATCGAGGTCATACACCACTATGTGTATGACCTGGTGGAACAGTGGTTCGTTCTCTTCCCATTTGTGCAATAGCATCACATATCGGAAGTGCCACCGCACTTCACGCTTGATCAGGACGTAGTCGATGTGTGTCACCATTGATGATATAAACCGTTTGAACACTGGCAGGGATTCGAACGCAGCTGCCCGCTCAGCTCTATTGTGGAGACGGCCGGTGGTGGTGTTGATGAGCACATGTGGCGAACGACGTATAGTACGCTGAACAACTTCGCGAATCGCTGCTCGTATGCTCGACGGGTCTATGTACTGGTTACGATGCTCTGTCGAATGAAGTGAACAACTTTATCATAGCAATCGGGATACAACTCACGTTGAACGTCGGGATCAGGTGACTGCACTATCTTCAAGAACATCACCTCGAGCGTATCAATCGCAGTGTCGTACTCTCCTGCCTTGTGTAATGCTGTATGTTTAATCTCGTAGCCACATGGTGATATTGGATCGAGCGCGATCACCTGATGACGACGGATCAACAAGATTGACCTCCATGTGAGAAAGATGATGTACCTGGTTCGCGTCGTCTACAGCCTCTGTCCACGATTTAGTTTCCATGCGTGCCTTGGTTCGCTTGATGAGAATGCGTCGTGGGGAGGGGGGGGTTGAGGGACAATACGGTCGAGTAGTTGGAAATGGGCCTCGTCATATCGCTGTGCATCCACTGCTGCATCTCTCAGACGCTCCATGAAGTAGTGGTTGTGGAACCAGAGTAGACCGGTGTTGTGGAAGGGGAATACTTCTACTGGGATGACCGCGGGTAAGCGGCCACTGTTGCTGTCCCAGACTCGAACGGACTCGGTAGTGGCTGTCGCGATTCGGTCACCGTACGGTGAGTATTTGGCTGTTGAGACATCCCAACCACCGTGGTAGAGTATGTGTACGTGTTTGCGAGTTGCAATGTCCCAAACGATGGCTGTGTCGTTGTCCAATGTAGAGTCGAGTCGAGTCGAGTCGGGCGAGAAATCGACTGCGATGATCTTGCGGTCCCGGCGCACTCAGCCTTGTTCGCGTGTGCCTGTGAGCACGAAGACTTGTTTGTATGTGTTTGCATCCCATACAAGCGGCGTTTTGTTCTTGGGTGTCCCCGCTGCGATCCACCTCCCGTCGTTCGACACAGCAAGACACAGGACATCCTCAACATTCATTGTTGCCATTTGCTTTCCATCCACTCGCCATTCGCTGAGAAGTGTCCCACGTGTGTCGGGCTCTTGGCGTTGTTTTTGACGGGTAGGGTTTGCGCTTGTCCAACGGTCAGCATCACTGGCAACCCAGCTTTGTCTCACCAGTACGCACTTGTCAGTGTCGATCACGTGGTCATGGCAGAGCAATGGTGAAGGTCAACGAACAAGCTATCTATGCCCTCTTCTCATTATATACACGTTGCCCCTCATCGGAATTGTTCTCCACTCTGGCACGCGTCACGCGCCGTCACAGAGATGCATGGCCGCGCGTCGACTCCAAATGATGATTCAGGTAGGACATTAGTGTCCTTCGCCACTGTACCCTCGTGCTCGTTTTGTGCCTCTCTACGTTCTCTCTCTCTCAACTTCGTGTCGCGGACGACCATATGAGTGCGCGGCGTATACCGGCAAATATGCGTTCGTCGCACAAAGAGCCTATAGCGAGCGCAATTCGACCACAGTGGAGGTGATACTGACGAGGATCGCAGTTTTGATCGATAAAAGCGGCATATCCATTGTGTCGTATCCGCCGACACCATCACTTATAGCTGTTTCGTAGTCCTCAACAATTTCCTCGATATATGCTCTTTCCTATGTTCTACGCGACATGGAACGAATTGCCTTATTTCCATGGCATGCGTCCACGGTCGGGGGAACGTTGGCGGGGATCACTCCTTCCATCCGTAACGCGCCGCAGAGTTGCTGGAGGGCCATGCAAGTGTGATTCTCCCTACCTCTGCCTGTCACCTCCCTCATTATGCCTTCACGCACGTAGCCCGAACGCTCTCAGCCGTCGTGCGAGCACCGCTTTTTCTGTGTCACGCATTTCAGACGACATCCGCTACACTATACATCCGCAACACGATTGACGAAACACTGGGCACTGATCAGGCTAGATCTCACTACCAGTATCCCCTCTGCCCGTTGATCCCACGACCTTGCAGGGAAATAACCCAGTCAAGAAAGGTGGTTCACGCCTCGAGAAACCTTTCGATGAGCCGGTGTCTCGTTTGCCCTCCATTCGCGTCGCAGGGTCACTCGTTTGGACATTTATATCGCGTTGGACTGTCCTGTGTACTTAGACCCACAGACCCTCTCATATCACACGACACCGCTTCTACCACCTCTACCACCGACTCTGTCATATCCGGAACACCCCAGTAGCACCGCCCCGCTCTCTGTGCTGCATCGTCATCGTCAATCTCCAGTCAAGGGGTCTTGGAAGGTGTCCACAGTCCTCGTCATAGCACGTGCGACCACGTGCCGGCTGCGGAAGAGCGGGGATAGACACGGTGTTCAAGTTGGTATTATGTACGTTTTGGCTCCTGCATGCCGCTCGTCGATGACCCACTTCATCCATCGATCATAGACGCGGACGCCTACATGGTCCGATGCGCACGATCGAATCTACTGTAGAGCCGTGTTCACATTCCCTGCTGCTCTCCGAGCGTCTCCCGCTTCGCATCAGTGAATTCACGACACGTGCCAGGAACCCTGCTCACGAGATTGGCGATCTGTGGCAGTCGCTCTTGTTTGAAAGCATGGAATTTAACGCATCGAAATACACCGATTCAAGCCAATGTGAGTACATTGCACGGTCATCGATACCTACGGGCTCGTCGTTTCGATTCGGTTAATTCATCACGCTGACGAGGGTGCAGTACGCAGACGCCCTGTCAGGAGCGGACGTCGAACGGGCCGGCGTCGTGTGGTGGGTCAGATGATGTCTCGGGGGACGATTTCAGGCTGAAATGCTCCGACGGTGCATACTAGCAATCCGCCAGTGTCTTCGCATCTGTAGGGGATGTTTGGTGTTGATGTGTCATGGGACAAGACGTGTCTTGGATGATGAGAGACAGAACGAGCGTGGTGATAGTGTTGGACGGATGCGCCAGGCGACGTAAGATGGCGTTTGTTTGGGTAAGAATCGTGGCTCTTTTGGTTACTCGTCATTTCTGATGACGACATAGAATTGTGCATCCCGAGTTGGGACCGGAAGTCAAGGCGCTCATCGAGGTGTTTGTCACGTTCGAAGCCGTCCCTCCGCTCCTCGAAACCCTTCAAACGGCATGCGAGATCGTACCCTTCTCCTGTTATCTCGTTTTCCATTCATCCGTTTACCCGAGAACCCCTACGATTGATCCTCCATGTGCGGTTGCCAGGCTTCCACTCTCAGCGGTCGTCCTTGTTTGATCAAGGAGCCGAGTTCGATGACCTGCGAATCATTGAGCGTGTTTGACAAGGGTTCGGTCGACCGTGCAGAGCTGTGTCCGGCCAGTCGGCTTGAACCCAGTCAGGCTGGTGTTGCCATCGCCGCATCGTCAAGATCACCTATATTGGTTCAAGGGTGAATCAGGATCGAAATAGAGTCCGTCTTCAACGTAAGACCTTCTCCATCACAGGCAACACTTACCAAACACTCATATCATATGATTGCTCCTCTAAAGAGCTCTTCGCTATCGGCGACCGCTCCCCTCGTTTACCCTGGGTATTCTGAACCTGTCAACGGAGTGGTTGGCCACCACTGTTCGCCCATCGCCATCGTTACTGGATCGGGCGCTGTACGCAGTCGACGCCCATCTACGGCACCAATGATGCAGACATGAATGTCACGCAAACATGCTTGTCGTCGCCATCGTCTGACACTCGGGCGTATGATCCGATGTTGCTACAGTTGCCTGTCGAAAGGACATGTTCCTCCGCCGATCTTGTTGTGAGTCGACGTCAAGAGGCAAACACGTACATGTTTATATAGGCGGACACGAGTTGGCAGGAAGTGCCGGGCCGGCGTGCCTGTATCACTCACTGGCACAGTCTCGTAGATCAAAAACTTGTCTCCGCATCACGATATCGCTAGCGCACGTGCACGTCCTTTGAGGTGAGCGTGCTCATTCGAACGACCATCTCGTCGGGAGCGACACGCTTGTACCACTGAAGCGAGTAGCGTCTGAGCACTGGCAGTGTGCTGAATGACTGTTCGAGCAGAACGAGCAAAATCATTCAGTGCATGGGTATATTCGTTGTCCGTAGTAACATATCGGTGGACGAGGGACTCGGGGTGGAGCTTACCGTGAATGTCTGTGAACAGAAATGTGCACGGGGAGGCAGCTGTTAATGTTGACGTTGAACGTCGAACGACGAACGGCGTTTCCATCCAGCCGAGCATGGCGGTTGGTACTTCGCCTAAGTTGAAGCTACAATCTCTTGTAGCAGGATTCCGAGCGCTGTTGCGTCCTCGCCGCACTTGTAAGTCGTTGATGGATATGCCAATCAATGAATAGGTCATATCTTCTTCCCACGTCGTAGTCCGCGTCGATGCTAAGCGTAGTTTCTGGAACTCGTAGTATTACAGTCGAACCCCTTGTAACCCATGCCCTATATAACCCATAACCTCTTATAACCCATACATTTTTGGAGTTACCAAGTCGGTATGCAGGGAATTTTTACCATACCCCATACCCCATATGCCATGGCCAATTGGATGGGTCAAAACCCATATGTTACACCCAGATATTGTCAATATATCTCTAAATTTGGAATAACTGTTATATAATCAATATGAACACGTCCCCAATGTGGCAACCAAGATCCAACTTTCCGGCCCATTCCCATCACCGTCACTATGAAACCCATCGACCTTCTAAAAAAGGGGCTGCAGAAGCTTCAGAATCAGACTCGAGAGCGGAGAGCCTCACTTGAGGCCGCATTAAGAGCCAATCAACCAATTTCGGAAGTTGATGAAGAATGGCTTGATACTGTTGGAAATTTGGTCGATGAAGTCCGTCTGGTTGACAAGTTGGATATGACCGAGGAGTATGAAAGGGCTGTTGAGCAATTGGATTCACAAGAACAAACCATTGTTCAGAGACTAACTGATCTCGCCCAACATGGCAGTGGGTGTGCTGCTCCGTCAAAAAAGCGCAAATGTACGCATATTTTTTATCTGTGTTGGACTGCAAACAAACAAGCTGGCAATGATAGGCCCCATACTGGCAGGTAATGATGCCATATCGGACAGCAAGAAAAAGCAAGCCCCCAAACTTCAAAAAAAGGAGAATGCGACACTTGAACAACGGATTGAGGTGCTTAACTGGCATCACAACAACGGGGCAAATCAGACAAAAACAGCCAAACATTTCAATGAAATCAACCCGTCTCTTCGATTGACACAGCCAAAAATGTCGGAGTGGCTGAAGAAAGAACCCGGATGGCGTACGGAGCATGATGCCAACTCAGGCTTGTCTCGTTCAGTAAAAAGGATCTGTCAGACACTCCATCCAGAGATTACAGATATGCTGGATCTGTGGGTCTCAAAGGCGATGTCAGATAACATCTTGCTGACTGGCGAGGTCCTTCGTCAGAAGTGGAGATCATTTGCTGACCGCGCTGGAGTGCCAGCAGGTGAGCAGCTCAGCTTGAGCAATGGCTGGCTAGCTCGGTATAAGTTTCGTATGGGCTTGAAGCAGGTGAAACGGCATGGCGAGGCAGGCTCCGCAGATCAAGAGACCGTTCAGAAGGAGCGGTTACGCATTCAAGGGCTAGTAAAAAGTGCTGGATACAGGCGACGTGACATTTTCAATGCCGACGAGACTGGTTTGTTCTATGAGTTCGTTTCCTTCAATTATTTTCGCACTTGCCACAAATCTCAAATAAATAATATAGAATGCCACCTGATCGCGGGCTTTCCAACAAGCAGTGTTCTGGCGTCAAAGGGAAAAAAACCAGATTGACGTACTTACTCACAACGAATGCGGACGGCTCAAAGAAACTGATGCCATTGATCATCGGGAAGGCAAAGAAGCCTCGTGCATTCAAGAACAAGTCAGGGGGGCAACTTGGCTTTGACTATCGTAACAACGCAAAGGCGTGGATGACAGCCTCGATCTATCAGGAGTGGTTGGAAAGTTGGGATGTCTCGCTCAGAAGGGACGGTCGAAAAATCCTCCTCCTCCAGGACAACTTCTCAGGTCATGTCGTACCCGACACTCTCACCAATATCCGTGTCGAAAACTTTGAACCAAACCTGACAGCGCACGTTCAACCAAATGACCAAGGAATCATACGCTGTTTTAAGGCACACTACCGTGCCAGGTTCATTGATCGTGCCATTGATTTCTATGAATCTGGCATCACACCATCTCAGATCTACAATATTAACCAGCTCGAAGCAATGCAGCTCGCTGATCAAGCCTGGAGTGAAGTTGATACGACAACCATTCGAAATTGCTGGAACAAAGCCGGAATACTACCTGAAGCAGACCATGACTCAGAGGCAGATACAGTCAAGCCGTCCCTCCCAATCTCTTTTCTTGTTCATGCAACTTGTTCCGAACCTCCCGACGATCCCTTGGTGCAAGCCGAAAAAAACGTTGAACGTGCTCTTGATGGCCTGGAGGCAGTTGGAGCGCTCCAGCGCTGCAACCGAATGAGTCTCACCGAGCTGCTGAATCCGGTTATCGAGACTCACAATCTCTTTGATGCAACAGACCAGGACATATACGATGCGGTGATGGAGGCGAAGAAGCCACAGGACGCTGAGGATTCAGCCGAGGGTGCAGAACATAGTGCATATGGTGACTCAGACATACCTGTCGACATCATTTTGACACGCAGCGAGGCACTGCAGGCAGCTCGGGGGTTGCAGAAATATGTTGAGGAACTTGACACCGCTTACGCTAGCAACTTTACAGCGATGTTGCGTGCGTTCGGGCGAGAAACGCGCGCCTTGGGAATGCAGAAGATGAAGGAGACAAAGATAACTAGTTATTTTACCCCGAGACCGTGACTGACCTCGAAACTAACGTACATAGCTAACTTAGAGTCTTAGAATACATAATTATATTTTTCGGGTGTTACCGGTCACTGATCATGAAACCCATAGCCCCTCATAACCCATACCTTACAGCCTAAACCGAGGGGGTATGGGTTACAAGGGGTTCGACTGTACAGTCCCGTTGGGCATTACCTGAATGTGAGAAAGTTGTTCTGAGTGATTGAAGATGGTAACCGATAAAACATCCTACAGCAGCAGTGAAATCTGTCGCCATCGTTGCTCATGGGAGATTGGAGTGGACATCATCATGCTGGGACTCTGAGTGGATTTAACTGCAGTCATTTCCGACCCATGATGAGGTTTACTCCGCCATGCTCGGAAATAGGACTCGGAGTTGTCGGCGCGCTACTTACACTTTCGGATAACGTTCCCTCTTCATCGTAGCGTGAATGATGGCCCTCGACAGTCCTTATGATAGTATTCTTGGTGTGACTGACATCTCATTCGGCGCAAACACGTCCGAGTCAATCTGTAACATGGCGAATACGGATCACGATGCGATGATCAGCTACGCCAATCATCATGCGGTGTTCAGCTGGAACTGTGCACTGGACGTGTGGCAGGGCCTGTCTGGATAGCATGTCGTAGATGAAATCATATCAGTGGCTGGTTGGCCGGATGGCTCAAAGCGAGGGCCAGCCACATTTTTCAAGCACCACATCAATGAGCGCTTACCACCAACTCCAACTCCGCGGGACACACGGTGGCGATGGATGTCGAGTCGCCGTCGCATCCCACGCTTCTTTGCTCATTGTGCTCCTTCTGGTTCTCCGAGTGAGGTCTTCGCCTTCTCCAGTTTCGTGTCCGTATATTCACACAAATTCCTAATATGTTCGAGATCCAAGCGACGAAGGCGTGCGTTTTTGTCGTTGAGATGAGTCCAAGAACCAATCTTCGAAATCGCGCAGCACAATTCGTATGGTCTGCATTCCCGTGCTTCGCTTGCCCTGCACGCACGCATCCGGAAAATTTCCAGGCATGATTTTGCTGCGTACTTTATTTAGCCTCCAGTAGCGTCCAGCCTAATACACTCTTCAAAATGTATCTCTCATGAAGCCACGGGTTGCAAACAAAGAGTGGGCCGGCAATTCCTGGGCAACTCGTAACCTACGGACTCGGAGATCCAATGGTTACATCCTAAACAAAGTTGTCGTCGACAAGAGTCACGCAGGCATGAGATCTGAGAGATTTTGTGAGAGGCAGAACAAGAGATAACGAGACGAGAGCAGCAAGCGAGCAGGGTCACAACAAACATACAAGCTAACCAGGAATCAACACTGCCAGGGACGATGAGAGCGAGTGCTTGATAGAAGGTAAGTGTTATGGAACCTTTGTTGAGGATCAGATCGATCCGATGTCAGAGGGGGGATTGCTAATGGGGTAAGCGGAGGTGCCTCGTGTACGTGGCGGATGAAAGCTTTGGAATGACGGAAGCCTGGTTGCCACTGTCACTAAGTTGCCACGCTATGCTCGCAATGTCTCTCAAATAGCACCTTCCATCCCGCATATGACCCCAGGTATCCCCCTCGTCCCCCCCTCCCCCGCCCTCTCACTACGTCCCCGCTACCAATGGGAGCCTTGGATAACACGTATTTCTCTTCCCCACCTCCCCCCCGTCCAGTCATTGATCATCCATCCCAGTTTCGGCGCTTTCTTGATCGGCGTTGTGGTTTCAGCGACGTGAGTATGACACATCGTTGACGTTCAGCCACTGATCATAGTACCCATGTTCCCTTTCAGACTATATGGAGGTGTGTGTCAATACGTTTTCATTTCCACTCTATTAAACTACCCAACTCTAGTCACATGCATCCAGACTTGGTACTACTATGGTCGTTATCCTTCGGACCCGTGGTACATCAAGCTTCTTGTCAGTTTACGAGATTCCCCTCTATTGGCGCTGACCCGATCTTGCGCTACAGGTCGCTGGCGTTCTCGTGTCAGACACTTGCCATCAAGCTTTGATCACACACTGCGGCAAGTGCAAACATCCACTACCGGCACACGTGTATTCATCCATTCCCAGTATACACATATCTCGTCACCGACTTCGGAGTCCCTGCAGCCCTTGGGGAGATTGTCTGGTAAGTCCACTCCTGCTCACAAAGTCCTTGTTCTCATTCCTCATCAGGAGTCTGATTGTAAGTCATCGTTTCATTGGCTGACTCTCTCTCTTTGACTCTGTTCGTAATCCAGGCCGAAGTATTCTTCAATGTATGGCACTTTTTCAGCTATACTGTTCTTCCCAAGCTCATCATACGTACTAGGGATTCACCGCACTCTTCGTTCAGTCCTTCCTGGCAATGCGCGTTTATCGGCGTACGTAACCTTCCTCCCCAGACTGAGGCCGGTCATTGACTCGCCTCACAGTCAGCAACAAGAGCTGGCTCGCCACGGGCTCAGTGGTAAGTTGTGTGGCCCGAGACATGCAATGCAATTTCCTAATTGTCATTTCCCAGATGACGTTGGTCATTGGTGAATTCGGTGAGTTGCATGTTCCCAAGTTTAAGTTCCATGCATTGAAACCGTCATGTATGCAGTTTTGATCCTTGGTGGGTCCGAGTTGGTTTCGTTGATGAATGAAATTGACAACGGTGTCTTATAGTCTACTCCATCCCGGCGTACGTTTCGGCTTCATGTTTTTTATATCGGCGTCCCGCTCATTTGTACTTAGTTTGCGCTTCCAAACATTTGCACAGCTGGCCACACTGAAGGTAATGAGGTTAATCCAGGATCCCCTGAACAGCCCGCTGATGAATAGTCCAGGCTCTTTCAATGTCGGTCAATGCAGTCGCTGCAGTAGGGGACGTCCTCATTGCCGCATTGCTCTGCACTTTGTTGCAGAGATCGCGAACTGGCTTCCGGAGGTGAATATTTCCCCACATGCGCCCACTTCGCACTCTGAATACTCCGTCCTCAGATCCGACACTATGATCAACAAGTTGGTAAGTGCCCATATCGATAGTGCCATTTTCCGTAAAAGACGACGCTGTCTAGATCATATTCAGCATCAACACCGGTCTTTTGACCAGGTGAGTTTCATAATCCAATGAAGGAAGCTTGCTGACGGCGAGATAGCATATGTGCCGTTGCTTCTCTCATATCGGTACGCATTGTCGCGTGGCTTGCGCGATCATTCGTTGATGATCCTGTCTAGATTGCCGCGTGGCCAAACACGTTCATCTACATCGCATTCTACTTCTGCTTGGGTCGACGTGCGTCCTTTGTCGAGGTCGAAAACATTTTGCTGATTAGTATCACTTGCATCTGGCAGTGTACTGCAACTCCCTGCTTGCGACCCTGAATGCGCGCAAATCATTGAGATCCGAGTCTCGTGACGATGAAATGTCGCTTTCCCTTCAAGGGATACAACAAAAGACGAACCAAAGTATGATTGGAACGACATCCAAGGTAGGCTTTTTCCAGAGATTCCGCATAACATTGTCTCATTTTCTCCATCAGCGCCCGCCCAATAACATTTCCATCAAAATCGACACCACGCAAGAGTACGTTCGAGACGAGGTGAGGTGATAAGGGCACGGTTTGTGCGTGACTGACGCCACGGGCAGCAATACTCTGCGTCCAGTCGCGACGCCAAGAGTTCTGTGGCTGTTTGAGTTCGATCGCTGGAGAATGGAGAATTGACGCCAAATTGTAATTAGAGATAGGTTATTCGACGTTTCACATTTCAGACGCTCCCCCCCCCTTTTTTTTTTGCTTCCGTCACTCTCGTTTGTGTCTTTTTGGACAAATCACTTGTAGCATACCTTCCATGGCCGGAGCTGGAGTTGGTCGCGACTTGCGCGTACTTACTAGTAATCCCCCTTTTTTTGCGATCTTACAACATAATGAAATTCACACATATGCGGTTGTCGAAGCATTGAAAGGCACCATTGAATGGTTATGACTTGAAACAGTTGCCAACTTGATCAAGACTTGTAACAATGTAACAATCTAGTAGACGAACCCAAAAAAATTGTTCAGTTAGGAACGAGGTGGTCGTCGAACCCCCTTTTTTTTCGTCTGCCGCTGACCTCCAATGAGCATGTCCCGCAGAAATGATTGTAGCGACCAGGGAGGAATTGGCATTGACGACAACCCTTGTAGTCACTGGCACATGCACCGTCACACAAAGTTCGTTCGTCTGTAAAGACAGTTTGTGGCGCGACCGCTTTAACTGCACTCGGGACCGCGTGCTTCAAGCTGGACGCTATCACGTTACTTAATAGATATCCAGGGTTCGGCTGAAACTGAGGTGCCATCGCCCCGCCAAGGGCTTGCTGATACGATCTAGTCGCTCAAATAATGCATATTTCAAAATGAAGGGTTTGAATTGAAGAAGACCCCCTTGGGCCTTGGAGTTTGGCGAACCGTTGAACGGCCGCCTGGTTTATCGTATGTGTCCTCTCGTTCCTTGTAATTCTAATGAACGGCTACATAGTGGCACGATATACCCAGGCACCGTCGCCACACCTCGGAAGCGACCTCGGGACCTGTCCCGCCTGGTTCAATTCCGGCCGCCTGCGTATATGAAACCGCGGTACCAAGCCGTGACCAACTAGAACTCACTTGGAATCTGACTGCGCATCTGTGTAAAGAAATGTATGGGTTCAGGGATAAGCATCATGATGTGGCATTGTCGGAGAGTCGGAGAATGGAGGTGTTCATTTAACGTACATATCATGCGATACAAAGCTTGCCATAAGCTGCTGCTAGCTTGTCAGGCCTTCAGGGACGTGACCACCCGCTGAACCTGGCGCCCAGTGGGGTGATTTGCATTCCAGGGAGTACTTGTGGTACTATGCAGTACATAGATCAAATCTACGGCGGTGAAAGAAAGGGTCGTGGGTAAAAATTTCGATTGATAGGCGGATTTAAACCCATTCGTCGGACGACAGGCTGATCGAAAGTCATTTAAGAACAAGTTCTCCGAGCATACCGGGTTATTATTGTCAAGGTCGTAAGGCGAGAAACGGTCAGTTCCGACCGGCGTACGAGAAGCTTTTGCGAATTAAATTCCCGGCGAGTAGGTGGAGCGGAATGAGGGACTGAATGATTCTGCATGAACTTGGCGAAGTTGAGTTGAATGTTTTGGACTGTCAAACGAGGAGAATGAGTGTATCGCTTGGATTGGGTGAGTCACTGTGGCACTTGGACCCGATCACGGAGGCAAAAAAAAAAGGCCCTCGAAAGGGGCCGGCGGATCCCGAGAGGAAGAACGATATTCGCGAGGAAGTCGGAGAGCGGGAAGGCCGATGTTCGGAACATGTGAGAGATCTGGAATCTAGGTGGAACCGAAAGGTGCCGAGATGCGAATGGGGAACAACAAAAGGCCCGGGGCAAGAACGGCTTAATGCGATACTGGTTGATCACGCTGTTCTGCAAGGCAGATACCAAGAGCGTGGTGCCAATTCATGGTGGAGTGGAATGCCAGAGTCCCAGTCTACGTTGGCGCCGGGTACCTCACTCAAGTCAAACGCACCGTTACACGACTGCCGTTCATATAGCGGTGCAGGGCAGCGAAATTACAGTCTATCTTCACATCTGAGACCTCGAACGATTGTTGGAGAGGCCAGGACGCGAGTGCCGCTGCGAGCGACGCGGCTTGTCGTCGTGGTTGGGCTGTGGGACATGATGCTCTTGCTCCGCTCGGCAAGTTCCTGTTCCGCTTCGGTTTCTCCCGGTGCATTATCCTGCCCCTAACCCCTGACTACTGCCCTGCACATCGTCAGATTCATTTCAGACGAAGATCATGCCCCAGGCTACCGCAGGATAGTGTTACGTTCCTGTCCAATGGTCAGGTAAACGCGCGCATGACTTGTGTCTACGCCAGTTAGTCCATTCATGCCATACCTGCGCTAACGTTGGACCAGCCCATAAACAAGGTGCTCGCTGGACCCCTGGCAGAATGTCCACTGGGAAATGTGCATCATTCTTCTCTGCCCACCGGGGACAGGACAACGTTGGGTTCTGTGATCTATTTGCGGGAGATTCGTCGATGACGCTGGCGAAATACCTCATACGCAATGGGACTACGCTCCCCGGCTAGTTTCGGACTCTGCTCAACGTTGAACCAAGACGAACGCGACCCCAATCCGCATTTGCGCGTACCTTGAATTCAGCTATCACGAATTTCTTTCCAAGGCATGCACGCCCTTGCCCTATCGATGAATGTCAGCAGATGCCGGCGCGCCTGATCCTCTTTCGCCCCAGCCGGGATACTGTCTTCCCTGATCCAGCGTTCTGGCTTGAACTCCTTGGCATCTGGACCCGGAGTGTCATCGGGTGGTTCATAGGCAGTACTGAAACAGACATGTAGGTCCCTCTTGCGACCGAGATACGATTAACGAGTTTTCCAGATCGTTTGCGTATGGGTCTGCTCAATAGGATTACGTCATCCTCTCCAGCCTGTGCCCGATAGGTTAAACGTTGTGTTCTTTCAGTCGCCTGTACTTCCCATGTGTATAACATCAGGGAGAGGAGCATGCATACGAAGTGTTTCGGATACCACGACACTTAGGTACGGGAGATTGTCGAGAAGCTGATCACATGTTGGATCTGCCCTGAACTCGAGAGGCTCCGCTGGCAATTTTCATCGGATATCCTGGCTTTTGGAGAGCTCGATCAATGCCCACTGATCACACATCACTGTGTTGTATTGGGCTTTCGTACAGTCAAACTGACTAAGGCGGTGACAAAAAGCGTAGCTCGGTCCAGAGAATGAATAGGCTTACTGGACGTATTTTCATAGCCAGCAAGAAGTAAACCTTTGGTCTGCGTGAAAGCGGTCGTAGGGGTATTAATCGACACAACATTATTCCAATCCATACCTGTGCCATCACCTCACCACGTGCTGAATGGAGCTGATCGCCTTGGTTCTCAGCCATTACTAGACGAGCTGAGTCAAAGCGTCAAATATCGGAAAATGTGCAACCATACTTGGATAGACTTCTCAACACCTATGGCCCAAGCTCATTTTCAAGAAGTTGTCGACACTTGGGATATCTGACACAAACCTTGTGGGCCAAGTCACAGAACACTGAAGTTAACTTGCGAATGGCAACACTACTGAAAACCGGGGCCAAAGTCTTCCGCTTGTGTATGAGGTACTCGATGCAAAGAAACCGTGGGTACTGACCTACGGTAACTTCTCCTTCCGCGGACATGCTGCCCTTGCCTACTGCAACCCTGATCAGCACACCCCAGCAGCCATCAAGCCATTTCCCGGTCTCCACTTACCAAATTCTCCGCAGCAAGCTTCCCGAAAGCATCAGTATGTATGTCACCCGTAAAAATGCGCTATGGCTTTTGGGTTCGCAGCGGACGACCCTTCTCTCTATTAGTGCCCGCGGGACCTCGCATACCACACCGTATTCGTCCGCCCACTTCTCGCGCACTGCGCCCGAGTCAGGAAGGGAACCGGTTTTCTTTTTCCCACACCCCACATAAAACATGGGTGCAGCGGTCCACGGAGAGTCGTTTTCAGTCGGCGGTGAGCGACTCGGGAGACCCTGAGAACGGCGTGAAAGGAACCAAGTGCATAGGCAACTTGGAAAAATGTAGGCGGTGCACAACAAGGCTGTGTACGAGAAACGGTCAGAGCTTGAGCAAGATTACATTGGTCACTGTTCTTGAAGGAATGGTGCGATAAGGATACGGTGCGAGGTAGATGGTACGACCAGCGCGGTTACCAGCTTCAGCACGATGTGGACAGACTGCAACAGATTCCTGTGTCTTGAGAGCATATATTTAAGTTGCGCAGTCACAGGAAGGGCCGGGAACATATATATAGTTCCGGGGAACAAGAAGCTCACAAGTAGGATGAGAATTATCTTCCGGGTCACGAAGAAAAGATGTTGACCCCCCAAAAAAATTGCCGAGATCGCTCGCTGACGGACCTTGTGATCTGATGAACGCACACATGGGTGGCAGCTGGAGTGCTGTTCTGGGATGCTTGGAAACAGCGGCAAACCACAGGACGTTGCGAAGTCAACAATCCTCCATTGGAACACGTTGGTGAGCATCTGTAACTTGCCGAGACAAGCCGAGTAGATGGAGCCCGTGGAGTTCACAAAGCAATGCATCCTCATGACAGACAAACATCTAATGGCACTAGGCCACAGTACCGTAGGACAATCCCATCTTACTCGCTTGCATGAAATGACCTGTGAAGTCAAGGGTGAGAGAGTAGAACAACTAATTATAACGAGAGTGAGAGTGAGTAGAAGTACATAGCAGAGTGTGCAGCATCCAAACCTCCGGGGAAAAACTGAAAACAAAAAGTTGAGCCGATTTGACAGTCAGATACTTGAGTGACTACATACTAGTAGAGTATTCTACAAGTATTCTGCGAGCTTTGATGGCGAGAGTTCAACGCGGATCAAAAGGAAGTTCCGAAGGAGCCGGTTGCAAATTGCAAAAGGTCGCTGTGTGCTGGTCCCGGTTGGGTCCCGCTCGACAAAACTACAGCTGTGCGAAGTTCGGACTGGTTGAGACGCCGGGTCTCCGCGCGTGGCGCACTTGCCTTTTTTATCGAAGACGTATATACAAAGTCCTCACGGACAGCAAAAAAATCCGAACCGCTCCAACGCCCAGCAACATACACGTTTCTGCCAACGGATCGGCTGTACATCTAGCACCACGTACCACGTAAATTTCCTTGACTGCGAACAGCCGTCGTTATGGGACCACCGCTAAAGCTATGTTCACGCATGGAGGCTTTGTCATCCTCCACTATGCGCTTGCTACAGGTTATGTCATTGTGCCCCAAGCACATCACTTCAGGGTGTAACTCAAGGTTGAGTGTGCTGGGGAGCGAAGGGTGGCGATGAGAGTTGGAGGACACTGTATCGTTCGGGTACCGTGTCCAGGCTTGTCATCTAGTTTGCCAATGCAGTGCACGCACTGAGCAATGGGGGCCACAGGATGAACTGCCAGGGAAGAAAGCACTGTGTCCCTATGGCACATGATGGCCGATCATGGATATCCAGGGACCCCGAGCCCGGATCCTCACCAACCGGACAAATCGGTCGGGAACTTTGACTGAGTTTGCGGTGCAGCGGGTGGAAGGAGAAAGGCCCGTGGCGTCAATGGCAGTGAGTCGGAACTTTGCTCTGTCCAGTTACGACGACGACCATCATGATGCGCTTATCTAACAGCGACGTTACGTCTAAACTGCTTGGGATAGTGGATTTCGTATATATACCAGGATGCTTGACGCACCGATCCATTCATTCACATTCATTCACAAGCAATGGCGAGCGCAACAGTCGTACGTTGTCCTCGTGCTTTTCTATCTACTCTACGTGCTCATCCTATCTTTCAAGCCCACTAAAGCACAAATCCTTGTCATCGGAGCTGGCCCTGCAGGCAGCTATTCAGCGGCTGCTCTCGCAAATGAAGGCTTCGAGGTTGTACTCCTAGAGGCGGCCAAGTTTCCAAGGTTCGTACTACCCGAGATGATACGATCAGCTATTCCTGACGATGTCGAAAAGGTATCACATCGGTGAAAGTTTACTGGCGTCGGTCCGACACTTTTTGGGCTTCATTGGCGCATTTGACACCGTGGACGCCCACGGATTCACCATCAAGGTACGGGATAGTACCGGAACGTCTAATCGGGCGACGTTGTTAAATTTTGGTTCAGCCAGGTGCAGCGTTCAAGTTCAATCAGTACAAACGAGAAGCATGTTCGTGTTCTGTCCCGCCTGTAGCTGCACTTGTCACTGAAACGGATTCACAGACACTGCTTTCACTGCAGTCGACCCCAAGAATTACTCCTGGAATGTCGTAAGCACAGAGTTTCTTGTTACGTCGACAGGCTGGCAAACACCTTTACAGGTTCGATCCGAGTTCGATGACTTGTTGTTCAAGCATGCTGCAAAGTGCGGCGCAACAGTGTTTGACGAGACAAAAATTACAGAAATACAATTTGATGGCGAGCGTCCCGTTTCTGCCAGCTGGGTATCACGCGGTGGCGTCGAGGGACAGATAGCATTCGATTATTTGGTGGACGCCTCCGGCAGGAACGGGATCATGTCTACCAAGTACCTCCGCAACAGGCACTTCAATAAGAGCCTGAACAACATCGCATGTTGGGGATACTGGGAAGGAACTGGCTACTACTCGCCGGCGGACACTACCCGGGAGAATGCTGTTTGGATAGAAGCATTGCCAGGTTTGTCCGTTATCTGTACTAGATGTTTTTTGACTGACTCTGCGGCGGGTAGATGAAACTGGTTGGGCGTGGTTTATTCCCCTTCATGATGGTTCTACCTCGGTCGGAATTGTACTCGACCAAGACATCAGCAACAGCAAGAAGAAGCAAACCCAAAGCCTTCCCGGGGTGTCCAACCTCCAAGCGCATTACGAAGAAGAAGTTAAGAAAGTGCCTGGGTTAATGAAACTTATTGGGGACAAGGCAACTCTCAAGCTCTCAGGACAGCCTGGGTCGGTTAAGAGCACAAGTGACTTTAGCTATTCGGCATCGTCATACGCCGGCGACCATTATCGCATCGTAGGGGACGCTGGTGGTAAGTCGTGGGCAAGTGCGGGAGACGTAATACCTCAACCTAACGCGCATCACAGCTTTCGTAGATCCATTCTATTCGTCGGGCGTCCACCTTGCATTCAACGCGGCCCTGTCTGCAGCAATAACAATCTCAGCTTCTATCCGTGGTTCTGCCACAGAAACCGAGGCGCAGCGTTGGCACACTTCCACCGTGGGGACAGCTTACACCAGGTCCGTGCACGGCTGAATGTTAACGATGCGTATGATCGAATTGCTGATTTGTACTTGAATCAGGTTTTTGCTTGTCGTATTGTCGGCATACAAGCAGATGCGCAACCAAGACGCCCCCATCTTGAGTGACGTCGACGAAGACAACTTCGATCGTGCGTTCGACTTGCTTAGACCCGGTACGCAACATCCAGTTCTTCATCGGTTCGTCATTAACGCAGAACCATCCAGTCATCCAAGGCACTGCCGACGTTGGAAAGAAACTCACCGAACACGAGCTCAAGGTGAGTACACTGATATCCAACGTTTTCTGAGTTTGCTGAACTGAGATCGCAGAAAACGATGGATTTCTGCACTAGCATGTTCGCTCCGACAGATGCTCCGATGATCAAGGCCGTCAGTGAAAGGTATATTCTCTGATTCCTTTTTTTCCGCCACTCTTACCCACGATTCGTTCGCCAGAATTGACCCCAAACTGTTGGACCCGAAGGCCCCGATCATGACGCAAGACCAAATAGATAAACTGATTGACAGGACTGACGAAGAAGCAAGGCTCGTACTGGGTCGAATCAACGTCCGCAAGCAGAACCGATCGATATACGACCCGTTCGGTAGCTTCACTGACGACAATCACTTTGGGTTCAGGGCTGTTTTGGAGCGCGGGAATCTTCGCCTTGTTGCGGCCGCTTGAGAGCGACGGTGGTAATTGCATTGTACGTGCAGAGATGTGATGCAGGTCAGCATATTAGTAGTTCATAGAGAGACGTGTTCTGTTCTATATATTGCACGCTACAGTTAAAATGTTTATTTCTAATCATCGACATGTGGCTCTTGTGGACTGCACGAACCAGATTTTTCGCTCTTACGAGAATCGTCGATGTGTGGGCTGTGTTCTTTAAGTGCAACCCATTCTCCGCTCGGATGAGGTGCTTTAATGGATGTCAACGAAGCCGTCGGTAGTTTGGTCCAGGAAATAACACTCGATCGTGACGTGGATTCTGGCTCGTTGATGACTTTGCGACACAACTCGTCTGTGATACCAAAAAAAGGTCATGAATAGCATCAGGGTCTGTAAACTACGTGAAAACCTTTGGCCTTGTGGCTCTTACTGCACAAACCAGACTAATAGTACCATACTACGTTGATTATCTGCCAAGCAAGGTATCTGCCGACGAAGGCGGCAATCCCCAGTACATGTACATAAAATGTTTGTTTCTAATCATCGAGTCGTCCATCGACTTACATAAGCTGCCTCGACGCGCCAATCAGAGAGCTGCTACTGAGCAGTATGAGCAGTTTTCGAGAAAAGACTTTTTTGTAGGACCCTTTATTCCTTGTTTTATCCAATTTTGGGAGCTCTGATTGGAACTCCTCCAGATCAGTGCCAGTTTCATCTCCAATCTCACATGTGGACAGGTGATTTCTTCGAGTCGATCTCTGTCCCCTCCTCGAACAGAGCTTCTTACTTTTACGTTGTGGAACCGCAGCCACTGTAGCCTGTTCAACTATATATACATATCACTGAGATCATGATCGATCACACCTCCCGGAATGATAGCGCAATGGGCGGGTATTCGGGTTGTCGTCCGATCTCCACTTTTAATAACTGATCACGCTGTCTCCGAGTCGATATCCTTCCTGTTGCCGAACAAAGTTCAAAACTTCCGAGTTGAAGTGCCAGTACTGGACGTATTCGATGGCTCCCCGACGAATTACGTTGCGCTTGGCAGCTTCGACTTTATCTCAATTACAACAAGCGGGTTGGATGTCCCGATTCTCGACCTGCATGCATGGACTCGTGCTACCTTGTGGCTATCAGACTACTCGCGGACGGCATGGTTCGGATGGGTGGACTATCATAATAGGAGAGGGGTGCCTGATGGACGCAGTAAACGGGAGTGTGTGTCGTCGGTGGATGTGTGAACGTATCGGCGAGAGAGAATGAACAGACCCGAAGATCGCTAGTCCTCGTCACCCTCGCTACCGCACTCTTCATCAAGGTTCACCAAGGTTCAACCATGTCCGTCGCGGTGCGAGGCGCGATGCAAGCTACAAAACATCGAGCGTGCGTACATTGCCCAGAATATCAGCCAACGAGAAGTTCTCCTGAATCCGCACAGTGATCAAGCTATCCGCCGCGACCCGTTTGTAGTCCTCCACACGTCGACCCCTCGATGCCAACCTGACCAAAAGTGCACCAAATGGCTGTCTAAGACGCGCAACCAGCCGTCGTGCCCGCGTCTCCCTGTCCACCGGAACCATATGCGCACGGTGTGACGGCGACTCGGGTTCAGGATGTGGCGACGGATCGTCGTCAGTTTCCTCGTCGATTTCCTCGTCAGAGATCTCTTCATTGTCAGTGGTCGGTGAAGGCGCAGCGTCATCCTCTACATACGTGCCACCTTGCATATTTTCGCAGTCCAGGAGAGTATCCAACCAGGGGTGAATGAGATACAGTGAATTCATCCGAGAGAGGTCTTGTTTCGTTTGGATTTCTATAGTTCCGAAGGCGGGGGTGTCCACGCGAAAAACACGACCTGAATGTGAAAAGCGTGGGAGTCGGAATGCAATGCATGGAAGTGACATCCGACTCGCTGCGAACCCGGGTGAGGGAAGCTTGTTAAGACGGTCGTATAACCTCAGGGCTGCATCGATGTCGAATGAAGGATGGAACCTAGTGATCATATTTTCCATCTCAGCGTCCGGAATGGGTGGCGGCAGGTGTGACGTCGCCGGTCCGTCAAATACAGTGATATAGGCAGGAAGGCAGCTGTTAAAGCTGCCAGAGTCTCCAGTCCATGCAAGGATGCTCACATCTCCAGATACCGTGAGAACATTCGCCAATAGACGTCCCAGGGAACCCTCTCCTTCACCGTATATTGCGTGTATACCGGAAACAGAGAAAATGCCGAGCAACGAGTATGCAGCATCTTCCACCAACGTCGTCTGCCGGGTCGAAGCGAGACGGAGTTTCTCCCGAATGCTGCTCAGGCCTGGACGAAGTGCCATCAATTGCTGTGCAGACACCCCAGTGGCGTCCTCCATCTCTGAGATCACTTCTGGTGACTCTTTGTGGTTCGGCAACTCCAGGTCAAGATAAAGAGTCCAATCCTCGGTGTAGAACCGGATAACCTTCGAGGCGATGTACTCTTGAAGCGTCCAGCCACGAGTGTTCCAAATGCTCCTCACAAGAGCACCGCGCTGCGATTGTGAGCGAACACCTCGGAGGAAAACGATCATCATGGCAGAACCCTGGTACCACTTGAACATGGCAACCAGGGCTTCTTGGAGCACAAAGTGATCTGACTTGTCGATACAACACGTGTCGCTCCATGCCCAATCAAATCCGGCATCCCGGACGATCTTGCAAAACGTTTGCAACTTGTCATGAGTCGGGGATTTATCGAGGTCATACACCGCTATGTGTATGACCTGGTGGAACAATGGCTCGTTCTCTTCCCACTTGTGCGATAGCATGACGTACTGGAAGCACTGCCGCACTTCGCGCTTGATCCAGACGTAGTCGATGCGTGTCACCATTGATGATACAAGTCGTTTGAAGATTGGCAGGGATTCAAACGCAGATGCCCGCTCAGCCCTACTGTGGAGACGGCCGGTGGTTGTATTGATGAGCACACGTGGCGAATGACGTATAGTTCGTTGAACAATCCTGCGAATCGTCGCTCGTGTGCTCGATGGGTTGATGTACTGGTCACCACGCTCTGTTGGATAATGTCAACAAATCATCAGTATTATAGCAACGAGCATACAACTCACGTTGAACATCCAGGTTGGGAGATTGTGCTATTTTCACGAGCATCGTTTCGATCGCATCGATCGCATCGTCATAGTCTCCTGCCTTGTGCAAGGCGTCATGTTTCATTTCGTAGCCTGACGGCGACAACGGATCGAGCACGATCACCTGAGGGTGAACAGTCAACAAGATTGATCTTCATAAGAGAAACGTGACGTGCCTGGTTTGCATCGTCTAGAGCCTGTTGCAATGATCCGGTTGCCATGAATGCGCTGCCTCGCTTGATGAGGATGCCTTGTGAGGAAGGCGGACTGAGCGACAAAGCGACCGTGAAATGGGAGATGGCCTCGTCATGCCGCTGGCCATCCACTGCGGTATCTCCGAGATGTTCTAGTTTCTCACAGGAACGCTGACGAAAGTCTGACAGAATTGTTAAACGAGGGACGACACCACGACATACGAAACTGCTCACCCAGAGCCCATTCGAGAAGCTCACCATGAAGGTTTGCCTCCCCTCCCAATTCACTCGTCATTTGATGGAAACACTCGATCGCATCCTTGATGCGACCCGCTGCATACAGCGCTTCACACAGACTCTGTCGAATCGTGGTACCAAGATTATCAAATTTCCATCCAGATATCTGCTAGAGGCTGAGCGATTCCGACACGTCCCAACACCCGCTGGGGAGCTTACCAATGAAATCACAAACAGCGGTCGACTCGTGTGGTCCCGCATTTGGGCTCGAGCACGCTCAAATGCATGCACTGCACCCTTGTAATCGCTGCACTTCATACTCGAATTTCCAAGGAGAACATACATGTATGCCTGCTCGGAGTGTCAGAGGCTACGTTGCCGTGTATTAGCAGGTCAAGGACATGCCTGGATCACATAACATATTGAATTGGAGGGGACCATGCCGATGAGGTCGTCTACGCGCGATATCGCATCGGAGTGCTCTCCGGCCATAAACACGATGATGGCCTAAGGGACATGAGCAGGCAAGATGGGTCCGAGATCGAAAGATACAGACCTTCATCAGAAGGAGAAAGGAAACGTGAGAGGAAGGAGAGTGCCCGAACGCGATGTCACAGGCCCGATAACCCTTGTACCCATCCCCCTTGCCGACGAGGGCTATGCTCTTTGCGATATAAGCAATGACAGATGGCTGAAGATCAATGGCCTTAACGTAGATTAGAGTCAGTGTCGGTGTATGTGAGAGCAGAGCAAGAAATACCATTTCAGCATCCACGAGCGCTGTATCCCATTCTCGCAGACGAACTCGCACGAGCGCTCGACTGGCGAGTACATGTTGGCTTGTACCAAAGGTGGAGATCGCTACCGTCAACAAAGCCTCCACGTTTGTGAGCTGGTCCTGTTTCCATAAATCGAGAACAGCGTCGTCGATCTGAAAGTCTGGTGCCTGGAAAGTCGGGTGTTCATGAGACAGTGGGATTGAATCCTAAGCGGAACGATGATCGGAGTAAAAAGAAGTTCGGATACATCGTGATCCAATGAGACACGTTGCTTACGGTGATGCAAGATGGGCTTTGGAGTCTACCAGGTTCCTGCTAGAGCACGTACACAATGGAGTCAGTACCACGTGTACGGTGCAGTGCCAAGTCCTACCTGGGCGGAGTCAGATAAATTGCCTCCATGACTTCCCGATGCCGAAGGCTGCCCGTCGGGTTGCTCTTGCTCGTGAGTAGAAGCCTAATTAAGTGTGCGGACGTGGTTTGGAATAAAATTATTCAGATAGGCCGTGATCGAACAATGCACGCTACTTACTGCAATGGGAGACAGGGTTTCGATGATAATTTTCCCTTTCTCGACACCAATTGCGATACACTGATCGTCTGGAGAGAGTGCGATTGACTGTATGTCTTGAGGGTGTTGGATACGACTGAGCTCCGTGTGTGTCGACGTGTCCCAAAACGTGACGGTACTCGCGGTGGAGTATGCGACGAATTCCCCATGCTTTGATAGGGAAATACACGAATTCCTGTTGCTACTGGGAACTGGCCATTCCGAGACTGTTGACCGAGTGGATGCTTCGAATTGTTTGATTATACCGGGGGATATGGCAAGGAGGTGGCTGTTGAACCAGAGTAGACCGGTGTTGTGGTAGGGGAATACTGAAACCGGGATATCCACAAGCAAGCGGCCATTGTTGCTGTCCCAGACTCGGACGGAATGGCCGCTGGCCGTCGCGATTCGATCGCCGTGCGGCGAGTATTTCGCTGCGTCCACGCAATGATTGTGGCGGAGTGTGTGTACTCGTCCGCGAATTGCAACTTGAATGTCCCGAACAGTGGCTGTCTCGTTATCCGATGCGGAGACGAGTCGGGTCGAGTCGGGCGAGAAATCGACGCCGTTGATGAGTACTCGAGAGTTCCAGGTATCCTGGTGTGCAAAGACTTGTTTGTATGTGTTTGCATCCCAGACTCGTGTGTCGCCCCACCATGTCCCTGCTGCGATCCATCTGCCATTGTTCGAGACAGCGAGACACAGCACATTCCGCGCTTCCATTCTTGCCACTTGTCCCCCGTCCTTCACTCGCCACACTTGAACTCCACATTGACCACCGCTCAAGACGTACTCGCCGTTCGCTGAGAACGTCACCGCATTCAAGTCTCCATCGCCGTGGATTTCCATTGGGTCACGGCATTCTTCGCCAACTGTCAGCATCAAGATTCAACGCGGCACCAACTTGTCATACACACCGGTCATTGTCGACGACGGAGTCATCAGCAACACGATCTGGCAGGGGAATGGTGATGGTCAATGGATAAGGTGCGTCTTCCACGTTGCCCTTCCTTGATATAGGCATCCTTCGTATTTTCGGCGCTTGTTCATCCGTGCCATCATGTCACCGAGGAATCGTTCCTCCAAGGCACCGAGTCACGAAAACATGCCTACTAACAACTGCGAGGCCGACAAGTCGCCATCTGTACACTAGATATAGCTACTCGACGGATCCACGAACGACACCTTATCCCGTTCCACACAACAGACGTGGTATCCCATCGTTGTGCTTGGCATGCACTCCTCACCGAGGTGGGGTTGGGCTGCGGATGTCGATGACGAGGTGGGGATGGCAACAATGGATATCGAGTGCGGGAGGGGGTCGAGTGCGATGGAGGAGAACGTGCGGTTCGAGAAACCACCGTGTCCCACCAGTCCGCCACCTGTAAAATGCGACTGGCGACGCTGACTACGTCGACTACAACTGACTTTCGGTCGAGCCGGGAGAGTTTTCTTGCCTTTCCCGACGGTCCGGATTCCTCCGGCGATCAAAACCAAGGCACACAATAACATACGATATTTAATTCATCATCTGTTTCATTGAGCTCTGTATGACGGATGTTGTACATGCACGGCGCTTCAAGCTTCAGCAGGTTAAGAAGAGCGCAGATCACAAGAGAAAGGAACAAAAAGGTGGATGAAGGAGAACGACAACCTTATCCACGGTTGAGACAAGGAAGCAGCATTGCAAAGAAACCTCCAATCAACCAGGGCACTTTGGCGATGAGCCCAGCCCACTTCGGAAGTACACCCATTCCAGCAGCCTGAAGCCAAGAAAACCAGCTACCGGCTTCCACTGCAGCCCCCCAAAAACGCCTTTGCATCCAAGCAGCAGCCGAACCTACAAAGTCAAGTTGAGCTTCGAGTGTGCACTCCCGGGGTTAACACACCTTTGACAGGACCCGCAGGACCGAAGCCAAACAAACTTAAGAATGGCCTAAGTATCCACGATTCTGGAATGAGGAGGACCGCAATACTGAATGTAAGAGCGGGGAGGAGTTGGGGATGCTGCTCATTGATATCGCCTACGCGACAAGTTAACAGATTCAAACTACCCATCAGTACAGAGGGTAGAATCGACATACCGACTGTGACTGTGAGTGCCTGCACCATTGGTTTCAAAGCGGCCAGGTAAGTTATAACGATCTCTTCCTCAATTCCGTAACGAGCAGTGAGCTTTAAGAGTCCCTGCGCGGCATCATCCAGGACCTTGTCAACCATTTCTGCCCTTTCAGCATGGCCAGGTGCCTTGTCCGGGGGAGGAATTTTCTCTAAATCATTCACTATCCCCATAAAAATACCTTCAAGCTCCCCTGTGAGCGCATCAAACGTGACATTGTGAGCATCCAGAGCGCCTTGGATGTTGTCGCGAAATGTGGCAGTGGAATTGACAATGTGATTCATAGTAGATGTAATGTCGGTGAAATGGGTAGACTTGAAGTACGTAGCGGCGGCTTCAAGGAGGCTGTGAACATACTTCTGCAGTTTTTCCTCGGATTCCTTCGCCATTTCCCAAAAATCGGACGGTGATGGCTTGGGCGCCACAAAAGCCTGGACGGCACCCGCCACGCGAAGAGCCGATGGAAGATATGCATCTATGACATGGAGATAAGAATAGGATGTAGGGTAGGCGAAGGAGTACACTTGCATTGTATGCCCTCGAGAATATAAGACGGGCTCAGGAACGCTGTGTGGACATAAGTGAGAGTCTCGATCTGGACGGTTTGGTGCTCACATGCTTGTGGGGCCACTTTGATTGCATCTGGTGAATCAAACACTGAGATCGAAAACTTTCTATTTGAAAGTAAAGCAAGAATCCCACCGTTGGGACCCTCCGTAACTCCATGGTTCTCCCCTACATCTGTACCGCTACCGCCCAGTGTGGCACCCATGGTGGGTAAACCTAGGATGAGGAGGGGTAGGAGAATCCGCTTGAAAATCCGGTTGGTAATCCTCATGGTTGCAGGAAGTAAAGGGAAAGATGGTGGTGGTTGCGCACTAGGGTGAGCTCTGTGGGCCTCGTGGTGATATATTTTAAATCTACAAGGAACTCGGTCACGTGTCATCTTGCATGCACGAGGCTTGGGGCCAAAGTCTGCCCTCACGCGCATGTTCGATGGCAGGCCTGATACCTACGGCGAGACTTGGCATTCGAACCGGCCACTACAACAGCGCGACGCTGCCTGGATATGTCGACCTGGGCGAGAAGGGAGCCATACGCATGAGTCGGTCGAATCATGAATGACTTGAAGTAAGTAGGAAGAATACCGGATTTATTTAATCTCACCAGTGACTCCTTGTTTTGCCAAGATGTTTCCGAACCCACTTGAAAGGTTTGTGTCATTCGACTCGTGAAATATTCGAAGAAGAGGAAAGACGTAGTGTGGAACCTTCGAGTCAAGTTCGGGGTTGTCTTCCGACGACGGCGCTGGTAGGACTCGATACATACTCCTATGGAATTTCAAGCTGCATGGCGACGCAACGCTCAAAGACACAGCTCTTGCAGGCCTGAACAGTCGCTCGCTACGCGTCTGCAGCTCCCACAGATTCCTAATCGAATTGAACCGAAAGGCCACGTCTCGTGATTTGCACGTTGACCTCTGCATCCTTTCTTTATTTTCAATCTCAACGTAGGTGCTGAACTGTAGCATCCCAAGGGTCACAGTTTATGACCATGTGAGCACCCTCGCGACAACACGAAGACAATGTGAATGGTTCAACCACGGAGACCCCGCGAAGAGCAATCGTTTGCCCGTACGGTAATATTTCCTGAGTGCGAGTGCGAGTGAGCTGCGGCGTAGCCATGAGGATATGTGGTTGGCTCAAGAGGTTTGAATGTTTCACTCTCGTCGGTTTCTCGCCGGTATGACATCGCTATTCATCGAACCCCGCGGCGGTCCGCTTTGCCCTAAATTGGTATGTGGCTCGGAACTTATGATACGAGTCTCTATGATAGTGTCCTCGACTTTGAATCGCACATTTGTATTCTCGCCTGAGTGGTATGCGTGATTATAACATGATGGAACTTGCAAATCCCGTGTCGCTACACAACTCTCCTAAAGTACCTAGAATCTTCGGATCGGCAGCATAACAGCTCCGTTTCAGGTGGTCATCGCGGAGCTCGAACTCGACGTTCATTGTCAGGACGGAAAGAACAGCCTGGTTTCCGTTAGGGGCGATCATCAACCATCTGCAAAGCAGACGAGTAACGTTATCGCTTGAAGTCTCTCCGACAGCCTATGTGGTGATTTTGAAGCCCTCTCATTGGCTGGTGAGCTCTAAGCGACCCAAAAAAGTGCATTTAGGTCACGCCAGCCGCGTACCTTCCACAAGATGTGCTGTTTTGTGGCGTTCCAAGTTGCTGATGACATACCGATCCTGACAGTGCTCTCCGCTTTAACTAGTACACTCCGATGTTCGAATCACGAAACCATCATCTAGGGCACTCACGTAGCAGACCGATGATGGACTTGTCCTGCTCTTCCTCTACTAAGCCCTCTTCCTCCTTCTCTGCCTTTGCCAGTTGGGAAGAAATTACACTATCATTTAATGTCTTTGACAACTTCATTTGAGGACTCGGCAATTTTAAGATTGCAGGGAAGGTGTACTCGAACGTGGGGGATGGTTTTGTGTTGCTCGTTACCTCAAAAGCGATCGCGACCACAGATCCATTCGCTTTGAGAGAGGCGAAGTCGTGTGAGAAGCGATGCCGATCGTGTCGAGATTGCAAATCGGTATGTTAGACCCGAGCGTCTTGGTATCAACGATAGACGTGCACTACTATATGGCTCGTCCTCATCGCGAGTACGTTGTCGGATGGTGTCCAGACTCCACATCGAAAAGAGTTATTGGATGTCACGTACCATTCCTGAATATCGATGGCTACGCCATCGGGGCTATCCTGAAGGTCATCCCAGTCAACCCTTGCCTGCGTTTATGTGTTTTCGACATGGTTGAGAATGAATGCCTACCTTGTGCGCAGAGTCGTAGAATATCGGCAATAGCTTCCGAACAGCTGCAACGCTGAGTGCGGGATTCGGAGACTCTCGCAAACTACGCAGACAATTAGCAATCAAGGTACTGGGGGACAGCAACAGATGATACAGACCGTTTGTGTACATCGCTATGTATTGCGTCAATAAATTGACCTTCCAACCTACCGCAGAATGGTCAAAAGACAGCATAAGAGCGGTGGTTCTAAGGAAATGCATCACACTGTCAGACAGAAAATTGGCAAGTGGTGTCAGTATGTATGTTGTGGTCTCCTTGGCGTAGAAGTGAGCAATCGCTTTCGGGTCACACAATACTATGCACGTTGTTCCTAGGACCGACGGAAGTCGGTATGCAGCTCCCTATTGCTCAGCCCATGCTTCATAGATCTCCGGGTTATCTAGGGTTGGGAAGAGCTCGGGAAAGCCTATACGGGTCTCCTAGAAGGGGGCCCGTTGAGAAGCGTGGTTCTGGCACGACGACGGGTGGTACGGGCCAGATGGATGAGCGTCCATGTGAAGAAAGAAATTGCGACCAAGTCAAAAACGCGGAAAGAGACGCTTATCATCACCCCGAGAGCGGCAGACTCGGAAACATGGTGCAGCGTTTCATGACGAAAGTTACTGGCAAGCCACCCGAATAGACCTACAGTGAGCTCACTGACCCACGGTCGAAGGTCGGGTCTAATCAGGCTCCACAGTGCTTATGGCTCTTGGATGTACCTGATAGAGGGATGAGCGGAAGTGGAACCTACTGTTACACTCGCGCCCCGCGATATTTAGATTAGCTTTGTTATTACTACTCGTTCGCGAGTCGCGACGTCCACAGGCCGTGTCAGGCAACGAGTCGAGTCCGTGGAGTCCGCTGTGATACCCCTCGTATACAAAGACTAGTCCGTAGGTCTGTACCACGTTGTGCCCGCTCCCGGGTGTTCCCGCTGCGACATTCGCCATCGACACAGCAAGACGGTCGACATTCGAAGCCTCCATGACGTGAGATCTGTGAGATCATTTGTGAGGGAAAAAAGAGAGGTGACGGGAGAGAACATCAAGGCGGGCAGGGTCAGGACAAACACACATGCTAACCACTGCCAGGGACGATGCGACCAACTTATATCGATAGAAGGCAAGTGTTCTGGAAAACCTTGGTTGAGGACAGGATCAATCGGATCGTAGTATGTACAGTCAACTCTTGCAAAATGCATACCATAATCCATCGTAAGATCAGCAGGGCCGCGTACAGTATGCGTATGGGCAGTACGGTAGGGGTGTGGTAGTGGGGCGCGGTTTTGAGCTGCCAGCCTATCAGGGGTCCCGACCGCCGCCAATCCAGGCCCCGGCCGTAACAGACGAAGGGAGTAGGCAAGAGGAAGAGAGCACGACCTTACGAATGAAGGCGGGTGGGGATAAGGAGTCGCGGGGACACGCTGCGATTTCAAAGGTCCCATGCGGTACAACGGCGGAACTAGCCGGCATGGATTTCTCTCTTCGCCGCATCCACGAAGGATCCGATGATTCGGAAACGACACCACATCTGAGTGGTAATTGCACGAGCAAACTTTAAATCCCTGAGTTAAAATTTTGTCTCTCATAAGACTCAGTTCGGTATGGACTTGGAGATAGACTTGGAGTTGAACTTAGCTCGCTTAACTGCTAAGTGCGGCGAACTCCAAGTCGCCGTTGGTCACGCGGGGTTGTAAAGATTCAGGCTCAATCGGCTTGGGCAATCAAACCCCCCCTAACAACTGCAAGTCCATACTGAACTGAGTGTGAATCTTCATCACAACCACCACCCTAGCGCTATGTTGCATTATAATGTATTATAATTGAATTTTTGAAAAAAAAAATGATAATTGATTATAAGCACTTGTAATACCTTACAAGGGATTATCGCGCTAGGGTGGTCGTGATGTTTACAACCCCGCGTGACCAACGGCGACTTGGAGTTCGCCGCACTTAGCAGTTAAGCGAGGTAAGTAACACACCGGGGATTATGACATTTTCACACTGTTTATAATACATTTAAAATGGGAAATAGTGATATCAAATTTTTGTTACACATTTTCATACACTTAAAATTTTAAATGACATCAGAGCGAAAATGTTGTCTGAAATATATACTTTTGTCAAGCATGTTATGTCTGTGAAAATGTACCAGAAAATAAAATGTTTCGGGAGATCGTAAAGTTAACGGAAAATTTGAAATGTCGCTAACATCTTTTCTGGCACCGAACACTTGATCTTTGGGGCATACAAAAATGATAGGTTAAAGAAGGAATTTGGATGGATATTTTTCAACAGGAAGTAAATGTCACATTTCATTTTCTCTTTTGTTCATGAAGAAAATATGATATTTTGATGGCGGGAAAAGTAGTTGGGTCCTCATCCGCCCGCTCAACGGGTACTCAACAGGTGCTCAGGAGGCAGTCACCACCCGGTTGAGCGGGCGGGGAGCGGGGCATGACTGCACACGAATGCAATGATACTGCCACTGCACTCTAGCGTCGTCACCCACAGTGAGCGCATACATGCCGACTGAACAAGGTATATCATTCATGCGTGCGTTTGTGCTTATATCGGATTACCATACATCCATCCGGTGCTATACTCGTAATAAAGGTCGTCGTGGAGGCTGAAATACATCACTTGCTCAACCTCACCCGCCGGTGGTTTTTTGGGGGGCAAATGATCAACTTTGTTGCACTTACCCCGGCCGCTAATTGGATTGAGTTAGATCGCTGTGCGAAAGGAAGGAAAGGGGGTGTATTAAATTGGTATGCAGGCATTATGTAGTTTCGTGAGCGGCGCACCTTGTTGGCCAACAGAGGCTGCACCACCGAATATGACAATGGGTTGGCTCAGAACGGCAGAGTGAGCGCTATGCCCAGTGATTGTCGAGCACCGGAGGCTACTGCAAACGGGTTGAAAGTGACCTAGAAGCGGTCAAATTATGGATTTAGTGGGATCTATACTCCGTTTCATCAAAGAACAAGGGCCCACGAAGTGGACAAGCCTAACCTGGAGAGACAGAAACCTCGGACAATTTATCGCCGTGTGCCAAGTTAGTGACCGCTTCACCGACTTCTTGACGACGCCAGCACCCTCCCCGCCAGGGACAGGGGGGGTACTCTTTGATCTCGAAATAGCAGCCTGTTATCAACGTGGATTCCGTTGTGAGCGCCCAAGAGAACAATCTTCGAGAATTCTGAGGAACTTACGGCGGATGAAAAACCCCGACAATGAGTACAACACCGGTGGGGGAGATGGTGTTGTAACAAAACAGGTCCTCAGAGGTCGTACTCGACGCCCGTGCAACGAGGGGGGCAAGAGATGCAAAGCGATGATCGCCGTTAAGAAGGCGTTGGAACCGGGGGTACGAGCGATGGCACACTACGGGGTGAAGGAGTTATTCGACCCAACATCGTTGGGTCGTCGGACGTCTGAGGGGATCACGGTGTCTTCTTCTAGATAAGATCAGTAGAAACGCTAAGAAAACGCTTACCAGACAACCAATCTTATCTCCACGGGTAGTAAACCTTTAGCGAGGTGAAGAGAGTACTCTTCCCTGGTCGAGTTGGTACTAGAAATAAGTATCAATCTCGTAGAAAGGGGTTGACTATCAGGTACGTGGTTTGTTCGTCAATCGTCAACGAGGTTGAGGGTGATTGGGGGTTCAGCAAAACTGTTGAGGGTCTGGCTTTCAGTTGGGGTGGTGTACGAATTGTACACTGGATGGTTGGGGAAATGGTCTAGACAACTCTCAGGTTGCTAGGGGGGGGGGGGGGGTACTTGGTAGTGACTAGGGGTACTTCCCTAAGATGCCAATTGGCTCCAGTCGATTAGGAATGCTCAATTGGGTAGGTAGCGTAAATACGCTTCACTTTCGCTTACTGATTCACACACGTCACTTAGTCACACAGAACAGCTTTTCCTAAACTGATTCTATTATGCACTAAGGAGTTGGCAATCAGCTTAAATGTGCTCGACTCGACCCTTTCCCAGGGTACTAATGAACTATTAGGTCTCCCTACTAGCTGGGGATCTATTCCCTTTAGTTGCCCGCTCTGGGGTTTTCTCCCTAAAGGTGTCCTAACTGTCCCTATCCTAAGGGATACAGTATACTCCTAACTTGGGTCTAAGTAGTTCTATTTATAGCGTGGGAAACTTCTCTACACAGCCTCACTGTTTGTTTGTAGAGGGGTACTCTTGTGAGCACTCGTTGGTTGAGATTTACTCAAGTAGGAACCTTTTTCCTAAAAGAGGGAACCTGCCAAATGGGGCTGAATCGCGCTCCTTATATAGTAGTTTACATGTGGCTGTGCTACCTTCGGTTCCGAGGTGGCTGTGCCAAGATATGACTCATACTGACTCATATTGACTCACTTTGACTCAACCTGTCAGAAAATAACTTGCAATGAGCTAAAAATAGCCTTTGGCTTGGCAATGACTCATGCTGACTCATGCCGACTCATTATGACTCATTATGACTCATGCTGTGCAGGTCACATGACCATTCTGCTAGTCTAGGGGCAGTGCTTTGGCTAGTCCTCATTTGACTCACTTTGACTCATATTGACTCATTATGACTCATGCTGTGCAAGGTCACATGATCTGAGTCAGGTGATTCGCAACTGAGGTCACATGCTCCAATTGCTTCTCTGACACTTGGCTAAGTACTCAAGGATAAAAGAGATATTAAGAAAATGGTTTGCTAAGTAGTTGTAGGTAGTAATAAAAGTATGTTGGAAGAAATCATTTTGTTTCTCCACAACCTGTGAATGAACAAATAAGGAAAAATAGGGATACATACTAGACACTATGGTCCATATGTCCCTCAATTAGCTAAGCATTTGGACCGTGGGAATATAGTAAAAACTCAAATCTCGGGTCAAATGTCTAACATCAAACATACATTAACTATGTATCCGCATCCAATCATTTTGGTGCAGGTCATCCGCAGGGAACGGAAAACAATCGTCCCCGATTGTTCATTCAATCAAGGATAATCAAGTTGGGGTCCTCCATTAGCCCTTTGCTGTCCCTGATTAGGAGGGGGAGCTTCTTCCTCCTCTGGTTCAGGGGATGGTTCATTCTGAGTCAATTCACGAAGAACTCTCTCCATGTCTGTTATGGGTGGAAATGGGGGTTCTAAGAAATGAATTAACTCCATTCTATCTTCTAACAGTCCATGCCTAATCGGGTCAACTTGCCTAATTCGGGAATATAGGTCATTATGATACCGATTACAAAGGCGGGCATGTCTGTAGATTGCATGGCAGTAGATACAATGCCATTGCACTGTAGGTGTTCCTCGGTTGCGACCTTGAGTAATCACTCGTACAGTAGCATGGTATCGAATTTGGTTGTCTTCTCCTTGCTCACGAACGTGATGCATGAGCTCAGTGTGTAGGAATTGTAGGATATGTTCGAGTAGTTGCTGTTGTTTGCGAAGTTCTAGTACTTCCTGTACTATTCCATTAGCTTCAGCCATTTGTGTCTGATGGTATTATGGCTGTTGCTTTGTGTAAGATAATATGACTATGTTTGGGTCAGAACTCCCTATTGTTTATGACGGTATTTAGGGGCACTGATCTCCAATGATATATAGATACTGAAGATGGGAATTAAGGTAATGGCTGTGCCTTTACAGAGCTAGGGGAAATTTCTTGACTAGTAGCTAGCTCAAGATCGAGAAATAATATTGGTGATATCGGCTAAGGTACCTCCGTTAACTTGAGCTTCGTGCTCTGGAGGGTCAGGATCTGGTGGTGGGGATTGCTCTTGTTCAGTGAATTGACGAAGGATCTCAGCTATGGTCCTTCCTGCAATTGGTGGGAATGGTGGTGATAGCAAATCCACAAGTTCTGTTCGCCTTTCTTCTTCTGGCAAATCTCTGTCAGCTTCTGAACTCCTTATTCGGGTAGACAGGTTGTTGTAGGTTTCAACAAATACTGTAGCATATCGGTAAATAATTAGACAATGCTGACAATGCCAATCAGCCCAAAGGGTTCCTCTTTCTCTCCCTTCGGTCTCTACATGTACAGTAGCATGATAATAGGAGGGAGTATGATCATCATCTCGAAAGGTGTGATCATGCAGCCAATCGTGTAGTGTGTTAATGATTCGATCGCACAGATTGCGATGTAAACCTAAGTTCCAGACAGTTACATCCATGTCAGCTGGTTCTGCCATATTGCTAATGCTCCTTATTGTATATAACGGTATTTAAGGGCAAAAGTTTCCTACAGCAAGAAGGGGACTGTAATAACTACAGATGTACTGGGAATGTCGTAGGAAGTAAGGGGTCTGAGGTACACCTCGTTTAGTGTCGGTGTGAGGGTAGGAAAATAGTATACTGGAATGAGGTGATCTGGACACTTATCTACTCGAAGCCGTCGATCTATCCGTAATCGGAACCGGTGTATCAAAGACTGTACAGCAGTTAGACAGATTAGATCAAGGGGAATACGAAGTAGGAATTTGTCTGGGACTTTATCGGCTGAGTGGTAATAGTGGGGCGAAGGGGTAAGTTGGACATCGATGCAGTCTTGCCAATGCCCGGTGACGCGTGATAGGTGGCCAACAAATATTGGCTCTTCCTCCATCCAGGTGTAGAGTGCGATTTGATCGTCGCTGCTGGGAGGGCAAATGAATTCATGCCCCATGGCATAGCCAGTGTGGGCGCTGAGTTTATGCACGTAAACGAACGTGCCGATGGTTCGGTTGTGATGGAAACACAGGTTTGCAGCCATGATCGTCTTCTCAAAAGGGGATAAGTCGTGTTGTTGGATGGCAAGTTGTGCTTACCGGTGGCAGGATTGATGGGATGTGCGGGCAATGGCGGAATGTGGTAAGTTCTACAGCTTCAACGGTCGCCTAAGTAATATATGCGGCTAGATAGACTCTATCGGCGATATCCGTAGTAGTGCTGGGTCAATTGTCTCTGGATCCTGCTCTTGGTTTGATGAATTAGGTAACACATACGGCACATCTTGCGAATATATCGTTCGGCCTTGTAAGTTCCAGCCAGACTCAGTAATAATATCATTGTTCGGTGTCCTTCCCGGTGTACTCGTCGGGAATGGGTTTCCAAGACTCCATTCAGTAAAGCTAGATCTCTCAATATTCTTTGCTGCGCGAACTCGTTGTTCCTCATGCGGGGTGGAGTGTGGGGATATGGGGGTGGATCTTGCTCCTGTGGCCCCTGATGAGCCTGTCCAGGCACATTTGGCATGTCCGGATCCCTTAATATATTGTGAGAATGGTTCCTGAATGGGTTGTTGCTGTTCGACATGGCTTTGGCCAATTTCAATTGAGTCTCGCGTTACAGCTGGACTTGTTAGGTGGTCTGATATCGTGCTTTCCTGATTAGGGTCTAGGGCTTTTAAGATGTACTTCTCTAATGCCCGTAGTTCCTCTCTGTCGTGTTCTACCTGTTGTATCTTCTTACAGGCAGATCTACACTCAGTACACTCAGTGGCTGAGGGTATTACTATAGTCTCCTCTAGGCTAGTCCTAGGTATGGTTATATGATTCGTGTGAGTTGTCGGCTCAGCTAAGGGTGTGAGACCAAATGTGGAGTGGTAAATTCGGGTGGGGTGCTCAGTAAGCAAGTGAGCTACCCAATGATAGGTAACTTGCCGTAATCGATTCTGAATATGTAAGTTCTGTCGACGGAAATGAACTTGCCACTCCGATAGGGTACTAGTGCTATATATGGTCTCCGTTGATGTCTGACTCTGTGTCAGATCTGTCGCTATCGGCGGTATTAGGCTTTGAGGATAGTTTATTGAGTTTGCGCTCATAGTCTTCTCCATCTTCTGATGATACTTCTTCTTCGTCTGTGGTTACCTCAGGGTCTTCTCCCCCTTTATCTAACTGTGTTAGGGAGTGCCTCTGTATGTAAGGTATTACTCTGAATGCCGCAATTGGTCTAGCCAGTTGCGCTCCGTCAACTTCTGCTAGTTTGTAGCTTCCTCCTTGGGTTTGTCTGATGACTTTGTATGGTCCTAGATACCTGGGCTTAGTTTTCCTATTCAGCTCTTTCTCAACTGCTGTATTTCTGATTAGGACTAAGTCTCCAGGGGCATAGCTTCCTTGCACCAATCTGGTTTCAAATCGCTTTTCAAATTGGCGCTTAGAGTTCAATCTAGAATCTCGTAAGGTTGCTGTGGCTCTTTCCAAGTCTTCTTCTCGTCGTTCTATTTGCCTTATCCGTAGTGCTAATAATTCCTCATGGAAAAGTTCTTGATCAAAACCTTCAACCAAGAAGGTTGACTCCCATAAATCAAAGGGTAATACTGGGTCAACTCCATGTAAAAGGTAATATGCAGAATATCCTGTCGATCGTCGTACAGTGATATTATCTGCAAATAAGGCTGCTTGCAGCTTGTCTGGCCACAAGTGTATCTTTCCTTCACAAGCCTTCACTAAAGCTTCTCTAATTGCAAAGTGGCCTTGCTCAACCACTCCATTAGCTTGTGAATTGTAAGGGCTGATAAATACTTGAGGTATTCCATGTTGTGCAAGTATGTCCGATAGGGCTCCTTTGAATTCTGGTCCATTATCTGTGACTATCCTTCCCACACCTCCATATCTGTATATAATATCATCTAGCACAAACTGGGCCACTGCTCGGGCAGATGCTTGTCGTAGAGCTTTGCCTTCGACATACTTAGATAAGTCATCTCTGGCTAGCACTATATAGCGATATCCCTTTGCTACAGGCATGTGCATGATATCAATATGAACCTTTGTGAATACAGTAGCTGGTGGTGGGGTAATAATGGGAATATGGACTTTAGCGGTATTCCTAATCTGGCACTCATGGCAAGACTTGACATGATGCCGTACATCTTGGTACATTTGAGGCCAATAGAAGCGGCGTCTGAGGTTTTCCCAGGTGGCTTTCTCACCGTGGTGACCTAGTGACTCATGGGCTTGGCTCAAGATCTGTTCCCGCTTACTATGGTCAAATATCACTAAGAGAGGGTGTCCAGACTTAGTTCGCTTGAATAGGCGTCCTGCCTTTACGAAGTACTTGGTAACCTTTCGTAGAAATTTATTAGTAACAGGTTTAGGCTCAGGATTGGTCAGATACTCGTATATCTGCCTAAGGGTAGTATCTTGATTCTCTTGGGCAGACAGTACATATGCTGTCATGCTCCTAGAGATACCTTCCTTTATACCATTGCTCTTACGCAATCTGGGTCCATAATGTGCGTAGTACAGGGCAATTTCATCAAGCCAGCTATCATCATAAGATTCTATCTTGGCTTGGTCTTCCAGTGGTCTTCGGGATAATGCATCTGGTGCCTTGAACTGTGTTGCAGGTACATGAACAAGAGTAAAATCAAACATAAGGATTCCCTGAATCCATCTGTTGATTACTGCATTTGGTTGCAGTTCAGGCTCATTTAGCATTCCCTTGATATACTTGGCATCCACCTCTACTATGAGGTTCTTAGCTCCAATTACATATAGACGGAAGTGTCGTAGGGCTCGGAATAGGCCAAATAGTTCCAGCTTAGGTTGGGAGTAGGTAGCTTCTACCAAGGAAAAGGGAAGTGATCCATATCTAGAGGGGCGGCGTTTACCGTGCTCATCTATTTGTGACAGAATCATTCCTACCCCCATGTAGCTAGAGTCTACTGACAACACTATTGGTCGTCCACATGTATAATCTATAGGTAAGAGTGCGGGTGCTGTTGTAATCAATTCCTTTAAAGTCTCAAAGGCTTCTTGACATTCTTCTGTCCAGACAAAGGGTACATCCCTCTTCCAGGTAGAAGTTATACTTCTTGCTATCTGGGAGTAATTAGGAATCCATATGCGAACTGTTCCACATAGGCCCATGAATTGTCTGGCTTCTGTAGCACTTTGAGGGGTAGGCCATTCCTTTATGGTCTTTACGCGTTGTACGTCGGGTTCTCTTCCGTTGATTCCTACATTCTGGCCAAGTATTACTACTTGGGGTTGGCAGATTTGAAGCTTCTTTCCATTGAAGGTTCCTCCAGCTTCTGCCAATCGATGTAAGATTCGATTCAAGTCTTCTGCATGTTCCCAGATATATTGTCGTATTCCTGGTCTTTCTGATAGAACTGCAGGGTTCCCATCCTTATCAGGATAGGTGGTAAGTGGTCCTCGTATTGGTGCATCGTCAATGAATACATTCATCACTTGCTTGGCGATTTCATCTTGGAATATAAACACCATGCATTCTTGGAATTCAGAGGGTGAATTGGTGTATCCAGTGGGTAATGAGGTTATCCGTAATAGTCCTAGTGGGGTTTGGAAGGCTGTCATGTCGCGACTAGCTTGATCCATCTTTCTTGCATCAAAGCCCCAATATAGGTCTAGGACTGTAAAGCATTTTCCTCCCAAGAACTGGTCTACAAATTGATCCAGGTGTGGGGGAATTGATGACTCCTTGATGCTAACTGCATTTAGTGGTTGCAGGTCATGTACTATTCTCAGTTTCTGCTTCTCTTCTC